>JARJDW010017468.1:0-26374 GCA_030264715.1 Adinopsis sp. GC000173 | reverse complement strand
GTCGTGTATTCAGGTCATAATTCAATTATTTTATTATAGTATATTTTTACTTTATATCCTACCCTTATTGTAATCATTAAATTTCATATGTTTGTTTGCGTCTTTTTGGGAATAATATAAATTGCAGCTTATTGTCATGATAACCAACCACTAGTTTCACATAAATTATTTTTTTATCGAATATAAAGTTATTTTCCAAAACTTAAAATTTATTTATTTTATTTATTTCTAGATATATGTATTTACATACATATGTATATACACACACATAGGCGTATTTTATTTGCTGTAAATGATATAAATATTCAGATTGTGTTGCAAACAATTCTATTCGAATTTACTTTCAATGACATTCTACTACAAAGCACTGCTTTTAATTGTTGGAAATGACATCTAACATTGTATTATTCACAAGATGGTATAAAATGATTAATAAAAGTTCTTCTTAATCCATCCTTGATGTCACATCACAATCATTTATAGACGCATTGCAAATTATATTATAATTACATGATGATTCACTATGTCTAATATTAGATGGTACACATGCATTGTTTACAAAGTAACGTTTACATTTTCCGGCTATTTGGAGTATTATTTATGGGTTGCGAGTTCGAGTGCCTAATATTAAAATATAAGTTTTATGCACATCATCATCATCGTCTTTAAGATCCGCTCTGTTGTTATGTTTGAATAAAATTGTTGTTCATTCAAGCTAAACTTGCATTTATTGTGCTTATTGTAATAATCCGATGCATTATAGTTAATTAATTGACTTAGAATTAATTCGCTCAATTTGCAATAATAGTGACACGAGCAGTAACGGTATTCCAGGAGGAAATCACAATATTTTAGAAATATAAAGTATAGTTGGTTTTCTTTCCACTAGTTTTGGGGGTATATCCATAAGTTGTTTATGAATAATTAACGCCATTTTTTCTTAAATTTAATTATGATCCTTTAAATCTCTGTAATTATTTTATTTACGGTAATTTCTCTTTTTAATGAACAAGAATTTTGTATCGCAATATGCAATTTGCAACCTGCATACAAATTTGGAAGTGTACGAAGTAAAAAATTCTGATAATTATTGTTAGTGTGAGATGTGGCTTTATCCTGTTGGAACCAAACATTATCATTAATCCAAGTTAAATTGGATTAAATCTAAACGGAAGATGTAAAGAATATTTGAGTTATGACTAGATACATTGAAGCCTTTGATAGTTTTTGAATGTTCACAATTCTGTTCTTAAAAATGTAAAACAATAATCATAGAAAACCAAATAGTAGTTAGTTTACAGGGTTTAAATAGATTTGACACCAATGCAATCAATATACTTTTATATGCTTAAAATGTGGGCAGTTCAAATAATCCAAACTTGCTACTATAAGTTAACAAAATTGTTTTAGTACCTTTTTTCATAAAATTAGTGGCAAGAAATCAATCTCATTAAAGTTAGTCCACCCTGTAGCGGTAGAAGTTTATGTGTTTAATTTTGTATAATATTTGCGTCAACATTGAAAAATTAATAATATTTACAAACAATTTTAATTGAAATTTAAACGATTAACTTGTTAATATCTGGGGAGTGTGTAGTAGTAGAGATTTTATAAATAAAAGAGAATGACGTGCAGCTTGTGCTTTGAAAGTGTGACGACAAGATAAGAAAATATTTTCTTAGCAAAGTTATTTTTCAGAATTTGCAGTATTGTTTCAGTGTCAGTTTAAACACTCAAATAGATTCTTTTAACAGATGAAATATTATACTTTGCAAATGTTTCTGAAAAGTCATTGAAAATATTTTCTTTTCCATTTATTGAGACGTACTTATTTAAATTTTAAACTAATCCAGATCTGAATTATTTTTAATAACGCAGTTACATGTATAAAAGCTTGTCTTCCTGATACCAGAAATGAAATTTGAGGTTAGCTCAGGCTAATGTCTAAAAATGGAAATTAATTTTATAAAAAGAATGTTTTATTAGATTTTTCAGCAACCTTTTTTTATGAAATCTTTGCTGCTTTTAGAATCCATATTTGATGCCGGTAAGATTCGTTCGAATCAAATAAGATATTCAACGTTACGTATAGAATCCTTTGCGCTGTTAGCTGAAACACAACTTGACCTAAATTTTTAACTAGCCAGCGAGATTGAGGCACAACAATAAAGAGTGAAATATTCGCTCCGAACTTAACAATAATTATGTACATAACTCACGCACAAAAAATCTAATAAATTTTTAAATTTGTTGCGCTGCGGATAAGATTACCCAATTCGGAAAGTGCAAATGATTATACACACGGCAATATGAAAATATTATTAGATATACTTATCCAGCAGAGTAAGAACAAATAAAGCCACTAAATAATGTCAAGCTGTTAATGCTATTAGAGAAGATTGAGCTAAAAAGCACAATAGATTTCGTTTAAATTTAGGAAAATGCCAGCTGGATTTTCTAAATCAATAACAAAATTTATGCGAAGTATTGTGCATATTGTAGCAGCACATTGTACATATTAAAGTTCTTTGATTTTAACGTTTTATGCATTTCATCGTACTTTGCAAATCAAATTAAAATCGCCGTCGTACATAAAAATATCGATTGTGCTAATTTTAAATATTATAAGTGGCTTTATATTTTTAATAAGCACCGTTATTCCTGGCGAAAAAAATTCCTTCTGCGCGGCATTGTTTTTTAGCTGCAATATTGCCGCTAGATTCGCAACGAGTGGATCCATTTTTTAAATCCCAATGGTGTGCTTCTAAAGCGACAAATGTTTCGTCATCTTTTCACCCGCGCTGCAAAGTCAACGAAAGTAGTCCCAAAGCTGATTTTGCCTATCAAAATATAGATATGGAATAATAGTTGCGTAATTTGCAAATAAAATCATTTTAAAAAAATAATTACATTCTTAATTTAATTACTATTGTAAAATGCATGGTTCGATTACTTTACAAATGAAAATGAAATTATGAAGTGTAAATTTGTAAAAAAAGCTTTTTTACAATTTGTAGAATTTGAACCACAGTTCTTAGTTAAATTTAATAATTATTTATATAATATAAATTAGTAATTACTATGCACTTATTTGGTTGTAGTTTTTCATAATTCCATAGATTATCAATGCGTATAAAAAATTACTCTCACCTTCCACATGTTATACTTTATGACCTCGAGAAAACATGGAAAGTCAAGCACAAATTATTACGATATCAATAAACCTTTTGGTTTTGGAACAAAATTTGTGAAAGACAATGCCAAGAATAGCCTGTCCACTTCAAGTCAGATAACAGACGTCTGGAGGTCAAGACAGGAATTAGTCAGCGATTACAAAATTATACCTAACTTTTGATTAACCTGCCGATATCTTTAATTTTCAGACGTATGCTTTAAAAATGCATAAATAATTACGGGTACAACCCGTTTAACATGGTTGATCGGTGCAAGCCATTTAGAGCAGAAAGCATTGAATAAAGAAATTGGCCAACGATCTCAAAATTATAATATTTGCTAACATGTAACAAAAAAGAATCATAACAGAAAAATAATTAAATTATATCACTAATTTTCAAACATGTGCTTTAAATATTGCGTTAATAATTACGGATTAACCCCGCTTAACTCGTTTGCTCGATGCAAGTAATTTGTAGTGAAAAGCCAAATAGCATTAAGCAAGGTATATAGTATGTCTTTCTTATTTTTCTATGCAGTATAATGTCATGAATATTTCTAGTCACACTTTTTATATGCATAAATTATAATAAAATTTAAAAAAGTTAAACAAAACAGCGTTATAACAAATCTGCATTATGCGTAGTAACGTTAAATGACGTACAATAAATTATTTTTATCACAAATTCGTAAAAAATTGATGACAATGTGAAAAAACATAATTAATGTCAATAATGAAATTGTTTTTGTCTGAATATCAATAGCTTAATTAAAATAATGTTGTTAGGTTGGCATTTACTGCCGCTTGCTCGTTTTTAAAAATGGGTTTTCATTGCTATTTTAGAGGATGGGTGAAAAGATTAATGAAATGGAAATTTATTTAATAAATATGTATGCAAAAGCATAAACGTCAGAAAAGAAATTGGTTTTAATGGAAAACATTTCAATAAAATCTCTTTCGGTTGGTGGTAGCAAGGCTTTTTTTAATTTGAAACACAATCTAATTTTATTTAACAAACAAAACGGTTATTATTGTATATTGATGGGCGAACAGAAGGATCTTGTGTCAAAACAAATGCATAAATGATTTAATTAAAATTTCTCAAGTGAGTAAACACATAAAACTGTTTTGTTGGCTGTGTTACTGTGCCGAAAATAAGAAAAACAGTACTCGATGTTCTTTAAAATCATTATTTTTCGTTTTCAAGCTTTGAATTAACACGATTTTGAGCGAGAAAAAAAACTGCTCGCTTTATCAGAAAAACTCTTTGTTATTTTTCTCCTAAAGGATATTTAAGTTCTACGTTCAATTGTAAATACTAACAATCAGCAATTTTCGTTTCCCGCAAATCAAATAATATATTATTTTTAAACGTAAGTGAAAATAATGTACACAAATACTTTTCTGCTGAAGCACGACTATTATTCTGCTTATACGTATAACATTCTATTCTACCATATATGAAAATGTCCAGAAAATTTCAATAAAGCCGGAGGTATAGTAGGTATTTGCTTTGTACACACGCAGAAAAAGCATATCTGAAATTCTCGTTTTTTATATATACAATATGAATGTAAGGGCAAGATATTTTAATGAAATCTCATAAATCGCATATTTAGCTGTCCGACAAAAAACTATTTGTGTTTGCACACTGTATGTAATGATTGATTGAGAAGCATGAATTATATAGGCTGTGTGTGTATTCGATTTTGCCACGTGAGGATAAAGGCTATTTCCTATCAGTCGACTTTTTAATAGAATAAAATATCGAAAGTTGCTTGCGCGTGGAAAGAAAAAGTCGCTTGCGAAAGTTTTTGATGGAGTCTTTCTTGGAAATTTACTTAACAAGACTAATGACGAACGCATTTTTTATATGCCATTTTAACCCGTTAATCAAATTAAACAATCTTGGAAAAACTTTTGCGACTAGTAAAAATGTTTATCAAACTCTATATACTTTTCATTTACATAGATAGACATCATTGCCGGAAGCAATTTTTGATATTTTTGTCAAACGTATAACTCTCATGCCAGATCAGTGGTTTTCAACCTTTTTTTTTACTTACGCCCCCTTTTAGTTATCAGATAATTGTTGAATTTCATTTGATACATGCAGCCCCTAAAATGTCTCACAAAATTTACATAAAAATCAGTAAAGTATGACCAAATTTTAAAAATTTCAGTGCTTGTTGAATGTAATGAAATAACAAATTTCAATTTTTCTCTGACTTTTGTAGATTTTCATATCATATTTTGAATGGCATAATTTATGATGATTTTCTTATGAAATTACGTGCCCCTATTATACTAGCGTTTTGTCTCTTTATGGAGACAGTGAAAAAACACTAAAGTTTAGTGAAAAACAGTGAAAAAACATTAAAATTCAGTGAAAAACACAAGATTTTAGTGAAAAACAGTAAAAAAACACTACAATATAGTGAAAAACAGTGAAAAACACTAAAATTCAGTGAAAAACACTAGAATTCAGTGAAAAACATTGAGAAAACAGTAAAATTTAGCGAAAAATAGTAAAAAAACACAAAGTTTTGTGAAAAAACACTAAAATTCAGTGAAAAACATTGAGAAAACACTAAAATTTAGCGAAAAACAGTACAAAAGCACTAAAGTTCAATGAAAAACAATAGAAATCAGGTAAAAACACTAGAGTTTAGTAAAAAACAGTGAAAAAACACTAAAAGTTAGTGAAAACAGTACAAAAACACTAAAATTCAGTGAAAAACACTAGAGTTCAGGGAAAAACATTAAGAAAACACTAAAATTTAGCGAAGAACAGTAAAAAACACAAAGTTTTGTGAAAAAACACTAAAATTCAGTGAAAAACATTGAGAAAACACTAAAATTTAGCGAAAAACAGTAAAAAAAACATTAAAAATGCAGTGAAAAACACTAGAGTTCAGGGAAAAACAAGAAAAAAATACTAAAATTCAGAGAAAAACACTAAAGTTCAGTGAAAAACACTAAAATTCAATAAAAAACAGTGGATTTTAATGTTTTTTTTTTCACTGTTTTTCACTGCATTTTAGTATTTTTTCACTGTTTTCACTGAATTTTAAGTTGTTTTCATTGTTTTTCTCTAAATGTTGGTGTTTTTTTACTGTTTTCACTGAATTTTTGTGTTTTTCACTGTTTGGAAACTCCTGTGCTATAAGTCACAGCATGGTTTTAGATAATCTGACGCTATCCCAATTACAGAATAAGAGAAAAGCGAATCTTATTTAGCGAATAAGTATTAAAAATCCTAAAATCAATTCAATTGCTTTATATGTGTGAAGGTCTTTTTATTTACTCTTTGTAATAAATTTTATGCGATTTTAAATTAAACAATGTCGTAAAACTTTTGCAGCTCTAGTAAAAATGTTTATCAAACTCTCTATGTATATTATTCATTTATTATACATAGAACGTTCAATGTATCATTATTACCTGAAGTGACTAAATTAGGGGCTAATTAATTTCACCCAGCAAAATTATGATTAAATTAAAATTGTAACAAGGGAAGTTAGAAATTGCTTTATTATCAAGTGTTGGCTGCTCAAAGTGTCTTCAATTTTCTTTAGAGATACTTGATCCCGTTTAAAAGTGGCAAAATATTCTTAAAATTAATCCCAACAGTCTGTTTATTTAAGTACTTTAGATAAAAACCTAATATAACTTATTTTGATTAAATATAAATACATAATATATATCTATATTTGCTTTAACATGCATTTACTTGAATAAATCATTTATCTTTATATATATTTAGTCTTTACCAATATTATCAATTCAAATCATTTTATCTTAAAATAACTACTTAAAAATTTATAACAAATTTTAATACTTAATAAATTATAAGGTTCAAAAATGTAATACTAATAATAAGCATTTTTCCCACTTTTTTTGATAAAACAACAATTAACCATTACCTTTTTACGTCCTTTTTAATGAGTTAAACAATTCAAACAATCTCTAAAAACTTTTACACTTAGTAAAAATGTTTATGAAGGACGATATTATTATTAATTTACATCATTGCCTGAAGCCGACCAAATTAGGATTAATTAATTTTACCCAAGAAAATGATGATGATTAGTTTAAATTAAATTAAAATTGAAACAAGAAAAGTTAGAAATGGCTTTATTGCAAACAGCGACGGCGCGCGTTAAAATTATTTACGCTCGAATTTTTCTCTAATTAACCACTGTTATTACGAGTGGAAGAAAGCATTCATGTTTTTCGGAATTATGCTTGGCGATAAGAAGAAGCAACAAATTCTGATGTACTACCGAAGAAGAACGTTTTGTTTGCGTTATTTATTCATGTAATCATCGTCGCCGGGAAAAAGTTGAGCGATGCGAGCGCGCGCGGAGAGAGCAATTTTCATTTCAATGAAGAGAAACGTTTAAAATTATCGCACGACTGTGCGAAAAAAAAAGAACAAATAATGGAATTTCTACTTGCTGTTCGAACAACTATTCGAACAAAGTATGCTTTGATTAAATTTTTTTACATTGAATTGTAATTTTATAAAAGTAAATGCAAATCTTTTATATAAATGTCGCTGCTTGCGCATGTTAATAGATTAATTAAAAATATTTTCATGCATTTTATTAATTATTTTACTAATTGTTACATTTTACAATCGTAAATATTTTTATTCAAGGAAAGTTCAAGAGAATTGTAAAGATTTCTGCATAAAAATTTTTTTTTTATTTATCTCATCAAAATTACTAAAAACTAAAAAAATCCAAACCATGATAGATTTAGGAATTGAATTCTTGAAGCTTTTTATGGAACCATCTTTTCAATGGAGATAGTGAATTAAAATCTTTGAATTGGCAGATAGTTAAAAGGGTTTTTTTACTCTTTTTTAATGAACTTCAATGTTTTTTAGGGTTTTTTACTGTTTTTCAGTGAATTTCAATGGTTTTACTGTTTTCTCACTCCTTTTCAATGAATTTCGCTGTTTATTTAGTGTTTTCTCACTATTTTTCAATGAATTTGACTATTTTTTTAGTGTTTTTTTCACTTTTTGTCAACAAATTTCACTCTTTTTTAATGAATTTCACTGTTTTTTAAAGTGTTTTTTCACTTTTTGTCAACAAATTTCATTCTTTTTAATGAATTTCATTGTCTTTTTAGTGTTTTGTCACTCTTTTTCAATGCATTTAATTGTTTTTCACTCTTTTTCAATGAATTTCACTGTTTTTAGAGTTTTTTTCATTCCTTTTCAATGTATTTCACTATTTTTCACTCTTTTTCAATATATTTTAATGTTTTTAGTGTTTTTTACTCTTTTTCAATGAATTTCAATGTTTTTTAGTGTTTTTTACTCTTTTTCAATAAATTTCAATGTTTTTTAGTGTTTTTATTTACTCTTTTTCAATGCATTTCACTGTTGTCACTCTTTTTCAATGAATTTTAAGTAATAGTGGCTTAAGGTCTATCATTTAGAAGATTGTTCAAAGGCGAGCCAATTTTAAAGACATAAAACTAAAAATATTGTTTTGAGACATAGGTATCTGACTCTCTGATAGAAGGGTATGTCAGATCATCTAATCTTGAAGACCAGTCGACTGCACCTCACTTTTCTTCCTATTTCTGTCTGAAGTAATTAAAAATTTGACTTAAAATAGCTTTTAAATAAGTTTTCAGTTGATTTATCACTTTATTTAAGGATCTTAGCGTTATCTCAAAACATTAGGCTTTCATGTTCTTCTATAGCCTCTAAAGACAATCTATATTTCAACGTACTTTTACACAATACTGTATGCTCCTTGTACCTATTTAATATAAGTTATTATGGGGTCTTAGCTTAGGGTGTCGATCTTGCTTTATCCGGTACTGATATAAACGTGTTGTGCGAGGCTCATACAAGAGTATAGCCCCGGGTGATTGCTCTACACTTCACCTCCGTAAGACTGACTATGCATCTTTCAGAAAAACAAGATAACAATATACTCTGGTTATAAATCATATTGTAGATTTAAATGTGCAAGAACTTACCTAATTTAATGCACACAGCTTTAAGCAGTAGTTGCATAAAACGTGAATCTAAAGTGCACTTGCTCGAACGATAATTGAAATTCAAGAGCAGCGTATTTTAACGTAATCCAAGCCAAAAAGCTGCACTTTTTCATTAAATAATCAACACAACAAATTGGCCGTAATTTGAATTGAGTGACGTTGAAATAATCGGCGCGACGCATTGATATGCAGAAATGTTTTCAGCATTGCTCTCTCTACATTTCTATCACTGGCGTAAATATCTGAGAAATGATCGGAAATTTTCTAACTGTCACTTGTACGTTACGCGCTGATTGTGTATATTGCATGAATCTGGTATTTTTTTACACAACGCTTGATCAATAAATTTACATATAATGTCGATTCGAATTCGGCGTTTGAATAAATTATGCTTAAGATTGATGTTTGTACATATATGAATATATTTTATTTGAGATAATAATGCATTTGTCTAATCATCATAATACAGTTTCTTTTACAAAAACGATAAAATAATATAAAAATTAATTTTATTTAAAAAAATTAATTATTTTTGAAACCTTAAATTTAAATTGCCGTAAAACCTTGCAGAAATGATTATTAAGACGAAAAATTTTATATTTATATCTTTTTTACATATTATATATTCGATATCAGTTTTATCAGATACAGTTGTACCGACTGATTGATTCACTCGGAACTGACGGTTTTTAATCGTCTATATCTCGAGAAAGCGTGAATATAAAAACACGAGGTAGGGCTCAAAGTTTTCCTTATTTAATGAAGGTTTGGTTGCTTGCGAGACTGGGAGGCAGGGGTGGACCAATTACTCAAGAACGGGAAACCGTACACCACACGAAAATTTTCTGATCGTGTAAGGGCGACTCATGCAATGCATGGGGATAATCGGTGGCCCATATGCGGGTATTCTGCAAGTTCACGTAACCGGAAAGATGAAACCATGCTTCATTAGTAAATCAAGTAATGTCAAGTATCTCTATATCTCAAAAACTGTCCATTTTTGAGTTTTCTACCAAGGAGGACTTTTGATCAGGTGGTCATAAACTATAACATTTAAAAATTTCAGTGAGGTCCAAAAACCCTACCGTTTTGTGCAGTTGATGACTTCTAACCTCTATATCTCAAAATCTGTCCATTTAAAAGTGTTTTGCCCAGGAAGACTTTTGATTAGGAGGTCATAAACTATAACATATCAAAATTTCAGAAATTTTCAATGAGGTTCAAAATCCCTAGTGTTTTGTGCAGGGTCCTTGATCCATCCCTGCTTCCCATTCTCGCATGCAACCAAAACTTCATTAAATGAAGAAAATTTTGACTATCATATTGTGTTTTTATGTTTACGCATTCCCGAGATATAGACGATTAAAAACCGTCAGTCTCGAGTGAATCACCTTGTATAATGTTTTTGGGATAAACTATTGCATTTATTGCTTTAAATTTTAACTTAGTAATATTAATATTAGATATAATCAGTTTCGTTTAGTCTGGAGATTTAATTTGTGAGTGTTAATCTTTGTTTTTCCAACATATTTGATTTGTTTTTGTAAAGATTAGAGCTTAAGCTATATTTAGAATGGATTTACCACACTGTGTATCTGTGCATTCTGCGCTTGTGACTGTTAACTTTTTGTGCATACAAGCTTTTCTTAGATTCTGGAACGGGTCATTCGAATTTACATAATTTATTGTGGAACAAGGTACTTCCTGAGACGAAGAACGAACTAACTTCGTCTGGAAAGTTTTACTGTATGTATTTTATTAATGCTCAATTCCCAAAAAATATTATAGATTGTGGAATTTCAAAGAACTGAACTTGAACGGGGTATATGTAATCATTATTGCAATTAAAATGTTCCTGCAACGTTTGCCAACAAAGGTTTCCCCACAAAAATTGTTTTTCAAATACAATTTGTAAATAAGAACTGTTTTCTATACAATTTTCTTTATACTTATTTGTTGTATAACCAGCACTACTGAAGAAAATCTATATTTTACGTTTATTAAAGCTTAATAAGCTAGAAAATAAACTCAAAAAAAGAAAAATATCACAAATGTGTGATTAGAAATTGGTACATATTTTACACGCGAAGGTATCATGATGTCATCTCACATTTTCATCTTCGCCATGATTTAATTGGTTAAAAAGTTATTTTTGTACAACTGATAAAAATGATAATTTTCTTCATTTAATATTTTCACCACTTCCTTCCTGAAAACTTATTAAAAGTGTAAAAAGATTAATTTAAAACTATTGAAATATAAGTACCTATGATTAATTTATTAGTAATATTAATCTTTTTAATGATTAAATATTTTCTTTATAACTGGCATACGTTGCTTTATATTGCTGTCCTAATTTTTCTCTTAGCAGAGTTTGAATAAATGTGTTTAAAGATTTGGACTTTTTCCATTTTTATAACTAAGAGCTAAACAAACTAAACATGAAAGTTCCACTCTAAAACTTCTGTTTGCTTTCTTCATGGTAATAATAAAATCAACCCAAAGAAGACTATTCAAAATGGTAAGAAATTGAAATATTGTACATATTTAATTTTGCAATTATAGAAAAAATATTGTCATGTGTCAAATGTAATTGCGTATTTTTTGTGTTTTGTGTGTTTTTTTTAAATTAAAAATCAATTTGATGCAATGGACATTAAATAGTTTTGTTTTTGTTTGATGTGTGGTCTAACCTTAAATAAAGTTTGAAAGACACGGTAGAAGAAATAAAAAAAAGCCACTCGTAAAATATCTGGTTTCAGTATACTAGAGCTTGGATCTAGCTGTAAATACGGTTTTTTATTGTATCAACTCTGTAACAACGGTGATATTTGTCCAATCTACCGTAGGTGAAACAACATGGAAACGCTATTTTAAAATTAATAATTAGGGTTCAATTTTCAAATTGGGTAGGTATTTCGTTTGGAATAACTGCGCCACTGGTCTTCATAATTTAAATGAGAAATTATTCTCGTAAATGTGAGCGTGAAACAATATTTTCATATAATCATGTTTACCGACCAATTTTTGTTGAATAATTTCGCAATTTCAATGTTAATTTATACAATAGGTGAGGTAATATTACACTTTTAAAAAGGATACTTATTAGAATTTCTTATTATTCATCTTTATTTACGTGTAATTTTGTGTTCATTAAATTTTTTTATGTAGCTGGGTTTTGTTGAATTGTTTTAACGAGGATTAAGAGTCTCGATCTTTTTTAATCAAACTCGCATATACAATTCTTCCATCGTCTATTTACTATATACCTACTCTATCCATACAAATCGATTTGTTTAAAATTGTATTATATGAAAAACGAGATGAATATTTGCTTGCGATATTTTCTCTTTGCTTGGATTTTTAGTTTTACTTTATTTAAACTTGTTCTCCGCCTTCCTTATTTCGAATACAACATTCAATTTAAAAAAACTCGATAAATAAAGTGTTTCATTAAACAAACTGATATGTACGATAATTTAAAATATACATCCTTTTAATATTCAAGCCTCTAATGATGTCAAATCTACCTTAATTTCTTCTTATCTTTCAGTTGCATGCATCACAACATCCAGAGTTTCTAGATAACTTAAATTGTTTTTTACCGTAATTTGCATACATTTGTTTGCTGATTTATACACTAAAGTGATTTATTTATTCCTTTTTACAAACAATTATTTTCGCTATTTGCAATAATAACCAACAAAGCTATTAATTTACATGGACTATTAATGGGTATTTCAGTAGCACAGCACGTATTTCATTACATTGTAATTTTAGTAAATTTGCAAATTAACTCTATACCTAGTAAAATTAGATAAATTAAAATTTGTACTAAAATTAATAGAATTGATTGATTTGAATTAATTCCATGTATTGTAACATATTGTCTTTGCAATATATCGTTATATTATAACAAAATTACACCGATATTATTGTAATTCGGCGCGTTTCATCCAAAGGTAAACATAGAAATATTTATTTATCTCCTCGAGATTTTTAAACATTAATTTTCGAACGGGATTTTTCTTTGGGTTGAGTAGATAAAGATTTTTATTATTTTTTTTTTTTTTGATTTTCGTTAATTTCCATCAAAGTATTTACAGATATTTATCAAAATTGTTCCGTAATGTGAGAAGAACTGTGTTTTTCTCAAATTTTCGACAGACGATAAATAATTGGATATAAATGACAAAATATTAAAGATTAAAGAGCATCCCCATTCAAAATTTAATGTTACCTTTGAATGAAATGTATTGTAGTTCCAAAATTAATGGAATTGATTGATTGGAAACAATTTCAGATAGGAATATATTTTTCCTGTGCCTATTGTTTATTTACAACACACCAATTTGTACCGAGACTAATGGAAACCTCTATTTTTGTCCGTATTTAAAAAAAGTGGAAAATTTCACGTCTAGTATTGATTTTTGCTAGAATTTCATATGCTACAGATATCAGAGATATATTTAAATAAAGTAACAAATTCTTTAAATATTAAATATTTTCACAATTATTTCATAGCAATCCAATATATTAATTTCCTTTTTAAAATCAGGTAGAATAGATAATTAATTTATTATTGTTGTAACTTTAACTATGTTTATGAGTGATGATTACAGGATAAGTTCATAAAATCAGCTTTTAAAACAGCATTATTTAAGCAACAAAAGAAAAAATTTAGGGATGTTTGCCTTTTTTGTTGCAGCAAAGATAATTACGAATTTAGTCAGCTTTTACTACACAGCTTTTAGATCTTAAATTTAAAGTAAAATCATAAACCACACCATATTTCATTAAGTGCTAACTTTTTTAATATACCTTGATAACTGATGTAAACTATTAACGTTTTAATTAATTAATAAATTTTGTTTATCATAGTTTAATTATATAGTTTGTGCGATGAAAGAATCGACCTTGGCAGAAAAGTTCAATTAAAAAAGTCTATAAACTAACCCAGGTGGCATAAAATAAACACAAAATAATTTTCCCTCGTAGAACGATAGTGTTTTGTTTAAATACTCTTTTATTATATATATTTGCATTAAAAAAGTTCCTATATTGCTAACTTTTTCATTAAATTACACTGGACAACTATTACCAAGTTATTTACTCTTTTATTATATACCTACATTATATTGTTATAAATATAAACAACATATTTGTTTGCATACGCTTGTTTTGCACGGACGAATTCATCTTTTAATTAAAATCATTTTAATTTTGTTTGTTTTTCAATTAATTAATTAAATTTTACAATTAGGTATAGTAGGCGTAGTTAATCTTACTTGTATTATTTCTGTACTAATGGTGTTAGATGAATGGCAACCGACTTAGAGTTTTAAATCTCATAAGTATTACTAATTAAAAAATAAATTAATTTCTGAATCTTTAATCACAAACTTATAAATTGAAAATTTGTCAATTTCCGTTTTTTATCTTTAATGGTATAAGTACGTTCAATCGCGTTAATGATTTTTCTTATTGATTTCAATATTTAAAACTTTAAATTAAAATATTAATTAATTTTAACATAAGGTATAGTATGAATTTAATCCAACTTTAACTATTATATTTTCTGTTAAAATGCTGTTAGATGAATGGCAACCGACTTTGACTTCTAAATTGCATACGTATTTCGTATTAAAGAATAAACTAATTTTATGCCTTATTAAGTAATTTTTAAATAAAAAAATCGTTAATTTTCTTTTTTATGTTTTGATGGAATGAATACCTTTTTCATTTATTTCAATATTTTAAACTTACAATATTTGCATATTCGATATACATTTAATTACCGTTTTTGATAATTTTCATTGTTGCTTCTATAATGTGCCGATATGACTGCAGTTTTTTGGTTCTAAGTGGAGTATATACCTACGTAAACAAATAGCGTAGCCTATAAGAACCCATAAATGCTGCTTTTCAAAAAAATACAGATAACCTCTCACAAAATAGGTCATATGGAGATAAATCTGAAAAGCGTGAGAGGCAAGGAACATTGCCAAAACGGGAAGTCACATGTTGAGAAAACATTTGTTGAATGCATGTCATTGCGGTATCGTCTCATATATGCACTACTAAAGTTTTGTCATATTGACTTGTTGCAGTTGAAATTGAGGTAATGGAAAATTTAGGAGTATGGCGGTGTAACTTGCCAAACTTTCTAATAATGATCTGTTTTTACTTAAAGCAATATTGATCAACGATCTAATAACTTATGAATCATTTGTTATTGAAGAACACAGTTCGTTGGAAAACACTTGATGCTTCATACTTTACATTCTTGCTGTTGTTACTCAGACTTTTCGATGTATCAAGATAGTACCTGTTTTTTTTATCAAAATAACAGAACTTGAAAAAATATGCGTCACCTTGTTTTGTATATTTGTACAATAATTTTATGTTTTTTAATTTTAAAAATGTTTCTAGTAAATTCATTACAATCGAATGAGGCTACGATTTTATTAATAAACCACTTTGACGTGGATGGGAAAACCTTTCTCTTATATGTTTAGTATATTGTTTGTATTCTCCAAAATATTTAATCTTTGTTTGCTTTTATTAAATTAGATAAAAATTGACAAACTAGTCAAGTACAAAACATATACTCAAATAACTTTAATAGCCAGGAAAATCACTAAAATGTTTAAATTATTTTGCATAAAATCATTATAATAAATTTTCAACATGAAAATAACTTTTATATCTTCAATAAATATTTATTGACACAATACAGTTAATAATGTAATTGTTTAAAAAGTTTTTTTCTATTTCCCATTCATAAGCTCCTGCTACATGTTACTCCAAATTATAGACGTGTGAATAATTCATTATATTACGGTTTAGGCTGCCTAATAAATACATAATTTGCATTTTTAATGATATAAAATCATTAAGCAGTCTCTTTATTTGAACAAACGGCGGAATAAATTTAATTAAAGCTAAACGCTGAAATATGATTGATAATAATCAAATAACTCGAATAAAATTCCTTGTAATTACATACTTCCATAAGATTAAATTATAGCATATTTCAAAAGCTTTAGAGAGCTTGATACTAGTTAATCCGCCGCTATTCGTGAGTAAATTTTTCCATCAAATTAATGAAACCGTATTGCACATTGTCAGTTGGAAAAGATTTAATTATGAATGTTATTGTTAAAGCATAGGGTCAATATTTTTATTAATAATATTAGTTGGTCGAACTTATATTATTTCGCCAATCAGTTGCTTTTTTACGTTCTTGAATGATATTGTATTAGATTGGTGCAAAAATTGGCGTTTTGTTTATTATTTTTTGATAAAAGCAATCTTCTCTCTTCCAGTAATAAAAATGCGTACCGAAAATCATCTTCATATTCATCATGTAATGCTCTACCAGTTTGAGAAAGATGTGCCTGATTGTCAAAATCCGATGGCCAACCTCTTCCTTCTTCATCTGCAAGATTTGTGTCGCCCATTTTGAACCTCTTGAACCATCTTTCAACTTGTTCCCTAGCCGAAAAGTTTGTTGAGATCGCGAAATAACTCTGCCACCTTCCAACATTTCTTAAAGTGGTAGAGTGTAATATGGCGAATATAAAGATGATTTTCGGTACGCATTTTTGTTCTTGATAGAGATAAGGTTACTTTTATGAAAAAATAATTAACAAAACGCCAATTTTTATAAGAAAACAATGGCGCAAAAAAGGCGCAATAATTATGCACCAGCATAATAAAAATTTTGTTAAAGTAAAACAATTTTGGGATAAGTACCTATATAGTTAGTTTCATAAATTTAAAAAATATACAGGTAATTGATTCCGGTTGAAGGGGGTAATATGAAACCTGCTTCAGTATCGGCCTCCTTTTTTTAGGTAGAAGATACTCGAATAGCTTGATGGGTGTCAACATTAATTTTTCCCAATGGGAAACTTATGACTTTTTTTAGTTAAATGCATTCAGCCGTTTGGATAAAAAAACTTTAAATTTGTTTAGTTTTGTTTTGTGATAGGTGGTGGTTATAAAAATGTTTTTATACTTTTCCTGCTGTTAAAATCTCCAGATAATATGTTATCAATTAATTAATTTCATTTATTTGAGAAAAATAATTTAATTTTCGTTATATGTACCTACCTATTTATCTAAGCCATAAAAAAAGAATTTAGTTCCTAAAGAAGTTTAAAACCTTTTAACAATTTAAGTTATATTTTTACAAAACTTATAAAAGAAAAAAAACTATCAATAATTAATTATAAATAATGCAATTATACTTACATAAATATGAGAGGTAGCATCAAAGATTCTTGACAAAGTTACTACAAATAGTATTATTTATTAAAAAACTTAAACTTTAATTAATAATGCTTGGATTTTTGTTAATTTTTAAATATTACACATAAAGAAAATTAACCTATTATACTCTATTAATTGCTGTTATCTTTGCAGCCCTGCATCTAATATCCAATGTTTCTTTAATTTGTATAAAATTTCTTTTCTTTTTTATGTGCCATTGTATTAACCTGGTTTTGACAACCTATTGTGCATTATTTTATTAGTATAAACTACTAGTGTAAACTAGTGTTTTATAAATAATTAATTATGTTCAATTGCCTCAATTATACATTATCAATGATGTCTAAAAATATTGACCATGTGTAGGCGTTGCTTTATTGCTTTGAAATAATTTAATGTTATTTTAAATTTTCATTTTATGGTGCGGTTAGGGGTCTATCCCCCCAACCAAAAACCAAATTTTTCGTTCAATTAAATCTCTAACCATACAAATTCCAAACGATAAAATTTAATCATATTTTTACACGATTATTATTATTGTCTTTCCAGTTACAATATTTATTTAGGTCCATCTGAATTTAAATCAAAGTGTAAACGATGCGTATGTGTGGGAAAAGTAGAAAGTGTATTTTTGCACTTCAAATCTACTATATATGTTATCGAAAATGTAATAAAATATTATGTGTTCTATTACGCTATTTCGAATGATAAAGTTGGACCTTTTTTGAGCGCTTAAACTTTCTTGCTAAACTTGCATAAGTTACTTTCACATTAATTTGCCGAATAGAAATAATCATTTATCGTACGAAATGAACTAAGACGATTAAATAAATAAAATAAGATCCTTTTAAAAACGAAAGAAAAATAATTGTTTTTGTGGATTTGTTATGAAATGAATTTTGCCATTGCCTTATAATTTACTGACTGGCAATTTCAGCCAACATTTATTAAGTTGGCTTAAATGAATGTTTAGAAAATAATTTATTTTTATACGATTACATGTTTGTTTGTATAAAACTTTAAAAGCAATATTTTTCGCTACATTAATTTTACATTAATGACGAACAATATTTTATCGTTTTCTGTTTGGATGACCATTGACCTTTAGTAAATATACGGTTTTTCATTGTTCATAAAATACAGATTTAAAATTTGCACAATGTATAAATAATTAGGCTTTTTAAAGTGCTTGTATTTTAGCTTTATTTATGTTGTGTATAATATTAAAGCTATCCAAACGCTGGTTTTATATTATTGACGAAAATATTCAATTTTATCGTTTTTTCCCAATCATTATTGTCTTTTAATAAATCCATAGTTTCAATTTTTTTTATCTTCCATCATAAAATTTACAATGTCGTATTCTTGTATAATGTATTAGTGACTAGATTTTTTAAAATACACGCATTTTGGCGTATACTTTTTGTTTTATCTATACTACATATGATTATACAATAAAGTTTCCCAGTTTTTCATAAAACGCTTATTTTACCTACTTTAATATCGAAAATACTTGTAATAAAACCAAGTTTTTAACTTTTTTATTTTCGATCATAAAATTTATATTTAAAATTATCAATTTATTGTGTGTACAATGTATTAATAACTAAACTCTTCACACTGCACGCATTTACATTTTTATGCTATATATCTATGCTGCGTATGATTTTAAAGCTACCCAGTTTTTTTTCTCACCAAACGCTTGTCAAACAAATTTGCTTTTTGTTCAACAAACTGTACAAAATGTGGATTATGAATAGCATCATTTATATTCCAATACATTGTTTAGTATTTAATATATATATATATGTATATATTTTATGAATAAATGTATACAATAATATTACTAATAGGTCTGTTAAAATATTAATTTTTTCAATTACATATATTTTATTATTAACAAAATAATTCTTTTCACTGGTTTGAAATGTTTACAATGTAAAATTACCTATAATTTTATTCAATGCGTAGCAAGCATTAAATATTTATATTTTATGACAATTACTTTACTGTATTGGATGTATTAAAATAAAAAACTCCATGTTGGAATTACATTTCAAGGATACATTGCTTTTTACATATTTTTAATTGATATTATGGAATTTTGCTTTTATTTTTTTATCGAGTTTCGTCATAATTGGTTGAATATAAACAAGAATTGCGTTTTTCTGGCATTTTTAATAAAAATCTCTAAATGTTTGAAGAAAAATTGCTGAAATGTAAGAAAAAATCAAAGAAATATTTAATCTATGTAAAGAAAAAATCCGATCCAAAAATATAATGTTAAGAATCTCGTTGATAAACAAAATAGGTTATTTTTTCCTATGTTTATGTGGAATGAAATGCACTGTACTGTACGATTTTTATACTCACTACTATTAAGTAAAATTTAACATTTTGTTGTAAATGTTATTATATAAAAATTAATAATACCTGCATGTTTTATAAATCAATTTTAATTTAGAGATATAATGCACATGTTACGTTACTTTTCTTCATTAAACATGCTTTGTATTAACTAAGCATTAAATGGGGTTCATTTGAAGTTGATAAAACATTTGAAACACAACTTCATTAATGTATGTATTCATTATTTTCATCAATAACGCATGTGTAGGTGGTCTATCTGTTGTCACACATTAAAATCTATCATGCGTAATAATAATGATATGCATAATATGCCATCCGAGTAAGCAACACATTTTTCTTAGAAACTTTTATTATGGAAAGCAATTACCCGGAAAATGTTGTATACAACATACCAATTTTAGCGATACATATTTGTTATAAATTTCATGTAGTTACACGATAAAACCTACCCACACAATTTTATTTTATTTTACATGACTTCTCTTCAAATTGTATTCTAAAATAAGATGTTGTTTGCAATAGGGTATTAAATGAAAAAGAACGTTGAAATTTATATTGCATGAAATGTCTGGGATAATGATTTAAATTAAAATTGTAAAATTAATCTGATATAGATATCAAAAATATCTTATTAGGCGCTTTATTTACAATTCCATGATGAAATATTATATTAAAAATTGAAGCCAAAGTATGTCTATATATAAAATAATTCTGAATCTGATAATATATATTCAAAGAGACATTTTGCTGTGCATTGTTGAATATTTTAAGATATAATTTGCACAAGATTGCCCTTTACATCTTCTTGAAATAAAATTTGTACAACGGGGTAATGAAGTTCCTAGCTTAATTTGATACGAATTTGGAAAAGGCAACGAATGATGGTTTAGATCTGAATTATGTTCGGGATGGTCCATACGGAATGCAGTTTGCAGGACATTCTTGATAATTACAAATGTCATTTTCGTATATTTAACGACAAGTTTACAATATGTAGCTTTTTTACCTATTTTATTTGTTAAAGCGCAATTATCCTACCAGTTTCGCCATTACCCCTTCATGATTTTTGCGCTTTTTTTTATTTTTTAATACTGAATTACATTGATTCGGATTTTTTTATATTCATTTAGATAGTACATTAGTTGCTCTTTCATGTACATTAATTGCAATTTATTCGTTATTAGTTATTTAAGCTATTATCAATTGTTCTTAGGGGTGCCGGATTCCCCCACTCTCCCTTAACAACAATTTAAATTCGAATATATGGTTTTATTTAAATTATCCGTATTTATTTATCATCAGCGCTTTTCCAATCGATAATTATCGGAACTACACTATATGTGTGTACTATTGATAAAAATAAAGCAGCAAATTAAATTAATTTAATTATTATATTAAACAGTAATAATACGTAATTTGATTGTAAAATACCAAATATCATTAAACTTTAATTGGTATTTGCATCCGAATATATTTAATTAAAAACAAATTAAATCAAATCAACACATACACTGCGCAATATTTTTATTTGTCCAACTAACTGAAATGAAATGTTCAATTAAATCGCTAAGCATTTTTGTTTGCACATAAATAATTTACAATTTTACGTATTAACTAGGATTACATTTGAATTATCAAAATAATACGCACAACAGTGCGATACCGAATTAATTCAAGATTAAAAAATAGCACACAAGTAATTATACAGTAGTTTGCAGGAAATAATTATTTTTATTTGTTTTAGATTGGAGTTAAGCAGAATTTTTAGCATAGATTTATTAACTTGAAAAAAATAATAATGAAAGTTTAAATCTAACTTTTATTCAAATTGTTAACAAACTGATTAATTATTATTCATAAGTTATTTAAATGCAATATTCATAAAAAAATAGTATCGCGTTAATTATTTGATTAAGCGCAAACTTTTTGCCGTATTAAAATGCAAAAACAAGGAAAAACGTAATTTCGATTCTAATTCATATTATTATCTCGTTTGTAATTCGATTGAGTGAGATTTGATTTATACCAAGTACTCTAATTACATACCTACTTTGTTGCCCATTTACAGCATGTTGATTGTTTTTATTTTACGTAATTTGTTAGCGGCAATCAGCGCGCCACTCTCTTGGGTATCAAATTATGGCATTCTATGTACTTAATAGCAAATTATCGGTAAGTGCCTTAGATTTAATAGTATAGACGTCTTGAAAAACACAATTAGGATAAGATGGTAAAAAATCCACTTAGAAGGTAAATGTCTAGCAGGAGCAGAGTTTTTTAAGGCTCTAAAAATCAACAAATTGCTGGGGTTTAATAACAAAAATTGCCGACACAGAAAAATCGATAGGCCTGTTTAGCTGAACCTAATTTTCTATTAGTATAACTTTCCCAAAAAATGTTACTTTTCGTAGATTTGATTTATTGTTATTTCAAGCATTAATCTTAAAAGTTTTGCTCGAAATTATTATTTCCACATAAATATTATGGTTCAAGATTTTAGCATAGATAATGAACTATGGGTCGCTTGTTAGTCTTTAAACAAGCGCTTTAGTAATTTTTATTTTTGATATTTGTTTATTCAGGAACGGAATTTATATTACAATGATAAATCGATATGTTCCTAGTGCTTGGAATGCAGTAGTGGGCATCGTATAATATTCTTTCATAATAATTACTGGCTCTTATTAATTTCGTCGAGCAAAAAATTGATGATGAAACGGTGGTATTTGTGAACATTGACATTACACTTTTAAAGTAAAGTGAAGAATTTTGGTATAGGTTGCTGTAAAAAGAAATTAGCTAAATTTAAAAAAATATATATTAGTAAAAATTAAATATGTTATTTTGCAATTGAATTTGCACTAATTTTTGCATTTTTTTTTATAATTTGTAAGCATTGTAACAAACATTTGTAACAATTTCCTCATCAAAACATTCAATAGTTTATGTTTTACGGCTAATGTTATACGACGCTGAAAGTGCATGCGGCGATTATTACAAAGTTTGTTTGATTAATGAAATGAAATGTTTTGGATGTAGAAATGTTCGAAATCATGTAAAAAATCTTCTGGGACCATGTTTTGTCAGAAAGCAATGTTTACAAGTGGGGGGATCAGTTACAAGAAAGTTGAGAAAGCTTAGAAGACGAAGAACGCTTCGAACGAGCATCAACGCTTACCGACGTCAACAAATCCAAAGAAATTGGGCTTGGATTTCTAAATATGTCTATTTGGGACTTGTCAGTATGTCGAAAGAGTTTGCCAATATCATTTTGAAAGATATTTTGGGCCTAAAGCTTGAAAATTATTGACTAATGCCCATAACGTTGACAATGCTTCTCTCACAATGTACTCATTCTTAGTGACTTTATTCAAAAATCGTGGGCAGATCAATCCACAACTACCTAATTCGTCTTACAATTAGTTAGTACCATCTCACTTATAACTATCCTAAAATCTCAAAAGACTACTGTGGAAAAACTGTTTTTGAAGATAGAATATATAAAGCAAATTCGCTGTATGCACTTTTAGCGCCGCATAACATTCGACGTAAAACGAAAACTAATAAATATTTTGACTTATAATTTGTTTCAAACGTTTATTACAACGCAGAAACAAATAATAAGTAAAAGAGCTTTACATTTCTTGTAGCAAGCTAATTAACGGTTGACATTCCATATAACTAATTTTTGCATCAAATGAAAAACCTGCCTCCCTACTCATAATTCCAAGTCCTACAATAAAGAAATTCATCCTTTCTGTTGCAAATCCTCCAATTATTAATTCATAAATTGATTAAAAATTCAAATCTTTTTCTGAAACAAATATATTTTTAAACCGTTTTAAGCAACGCCATTAAATTTTCTTTAATAATTAATGCAGCTTGTAATTTAAGATTTCGAATTTTTACATTATTTGATATTTAACTGTAAGAAAAGATTTGCCTATATATACGATACATTTAAGTCAGATGTTTTATACAAAAAAGACTTGGAATCAATTTACTAGCGATTTTCGGCTTACGATAAAAGGCGCCACGAACATTTATAGCAATTGCCGTCTATGCGACAGTTCTTACAAATCTGACTAGATTCTCCTCCCCGACCAAGACTGAAATTAATTCATTGCGAATGTTTGAAACGCTATAAACATGTCAAGTATTGCTGCTTTTTGCAAATTCCGTTTAGCGAAATTAAATTAAGAATATTTAATCACATTTGAAAAGCTAAACGTTTCTACATTTGAATAGTTAATTTAATATAAATAGTTGAACTTTCAAATTGCTATGCAAAATTGTATATCGAGTTAATTTTCAATGTAATGTAAAACTTTTCATAGCAGTTGCATTTTCGCTGTGTGTGTGTATTTATGAAAGTGTACGCTTGTAATGTATTTGATGTGTAATAAAATCAATAAATTTATTTTGTATAAATGTTGTAAAATGTTTTTTTACGCATACTTATGTTCACATACCATATTTATTTAATTTAATAACAAATCACCATTTGTTATAAATATATTTGCATAGTTTTTTGTTATAAAAGATAATTATTTTTTGCAGTAAAAGAATTGAGTTGCGCAAAAACCTAATTAAATTAAATTAAATTAATTATACGGCGAGGATATACTAATTAAAAGTACATAATATCGGTCACGCATTTTTAAATTAATTTACTACATCATAATAAAATGATAAAATATTAGATATGAATTCAAATTGTTTTATAAGTTTTAAATTAAACCACAGTGTGATCATTAAGTACCGCCTCCTCCGCAAATTTTGGAGACCATTATCTAATCAAAGTAATGAGCAGATAAGTCTATAGGAAAGAGAATATTTAATGTTCGATTTGAATTAAAAGAAAATTAAAAATTTATGAATCACTGGGTGTCTTTCTTTCATACAATTTATTCAATAAGATTATTATTATTTGATATTTAAATACAATGATAAGAAATTAATCGAGTAAATTAGAACAATTATTTATTATATACTTGAAATAATTTCATGAAATTACCTGACCTGAAATCTAATAAATAATTTAAATTGAATGACAAATTTAAACATACATAATTGTTTCTACAATTTAAGTAACAATAAGTAATTTGAAATATATAGATTATAATAACAAGCTTCTTAATATTAGTGATTTTTAACTTTTTTGTCAGTTCACATTCTAGTATCTTTTCTTTTGGCAGCGCACCAACAAAAATCATAATTTAACAGTAAGGCACCTGAATTGGACGATTTAAAATATCACTAACACATTATTTAGCTTACAAAAACAAATTTATTGGATTATGTGTTTACGCATTAATTGCTTTGCAATACATTTTACGCATTTTTATTTTTAGTTCAAATAAACAAGCTTTAAATAGGTGATGCCATTATTAGTATTTACAAACTAAACTGATTTACAAAATGCAAAATATAATAATTCATTGAATGAATTGAATGAAAGAATTGGCAAAATTAACTTTGATCGATGAGTACTAGCACATATCAACTTAAATAATATCAATATATTTATTTATGACTATGAATTTCCTCGGGTTACGTATATGCGATTTTAGATTTTTTTGTGCGTTATGTATGGTAAGTATAGTCCGCGCAAAGATCTAGTGCGAAAGCAGGGGGTCTTCTTCAAGTACCTGAACAGCATGGGTTGTTGTAAAATTATATGGGAGTCACATAGGGGACGTACTTTTAAATATTTTTTCTACAAATTTTAAACTAAAACTAGAATGTCATTTTACAAAAATGTAAATTTCTATTAAATCCGGCCCCGTTTTTATGTAAATTTGTGGCAAAAATTTTATTTCAGGCTCATTTTCGGACAATGCGCAATGATGGGGTGCTACCTAAAGAAACCCTCTGCTTTCGCACTAGATCTTTGCGCCTATTACATTTATGTACATATCTTACGTATGCTGATAATTTCGGTCATTTTGAATTAACTGTTAATTTTTAGCAGCGGTTTTATTCACACGTATTTTGGATCGCCTTCGATTTTTTGTATTTTTGCATTTTGCAATTTAGTGTGAAAAACAAAATTAAGTGCGCGGACGCATTCCGCATGTTGACTGTGGCATATGGTGAAACTACCTTGCACTGAAGTTTATCGGTGGTACAAAATGTTCTCAGAGAGCCGAGAAGATGTGAACGACGAAGACCGTGTCGGACGCCCGAGCACGTCTACAACAGACAAAACATTGCTGAAGTGAAGAAAATAAAATTGGAAAATCGTCAAACCACCGAAAGAGAAGTTGCTGAAGAACTCAACATATCGATTGGCTCGTACCATGCGATTTTTACCAATGATTTGAGGATGAGACGGGTCAAAAAATGAAGATTCCCATGAAAGGACGACGCTACGCCATGATTGACGAGAGAAAAACATCGAAGGAGTAGCTGAACAAGACTACAAAGGATGATTTTTTGAGGGGCTTTGAGGAGTGGAAAAAACGTTGGCACAAGTGCATAATATCTGATGGGGATTACTTTGAAAGAAGTAAAATAGATATG
>JARJDW010017466.1:0-13377 GCA_030264715.1 Adinopsis sp. GC000173 | reverse complement strand
TTATTTCACGTCACCTAATTAATACGAATTGGAATTTTTGTAGTCGTCTAATAAGTATAAAGTGTGTTAGAATAAAGATTTCCTCGCGACGAGCAATAAGATTCCGACTTTAAGCTTTTCGGTCTGCAAAAGTTACTTATACAGTTTTACAAGCATTTTTAACTAGTCGATTTATTGTAGCGTAGTAAAATTGTACATTGCATACTTTCGGTTGCATAAATTTTATTTCGCATGGCCTAATTATTCCAAATTGAATTTTTTTATTCGCCTAATAAATATAAAGTGTGCTGCAGTAAAGATGTTTACGCGTTGAGTAATAAGAATCCGATTTTAAATGTTTTGCTGTATTAAAGTTACTATTGCAGAATCGCTTGTGGTTGGTTCTCTTTCGCGTGGTCAAATTAATATAAATTTAAATTTTGTAGCTGTTTAATAAATATTAATTATTACAAATATATAAAGTGTGAGGTATCTACTTAAATAAATAGATTTTTTCGTAACGAGTAAGTAATAAAATTCCGATTTTTAACATTTCGTTGTGCAAAAGTTTCTTATAAAGTTTTATAACCATATTTAACAAATCGATTTATTGTAGAATCGCAAAATTGGACGTTGCACGCTACAAGTGTGGCGGTTTTATTGGCATGGGGTGAATTAATGCTGCTTATCGGCCGATTTCCAAAATACGGACAATATGCCCTAATGTTTATATCGGTATTGGAGAAAGTTATCAAGGTTTTTGCTTGAATGGCAGAAAAAGCATTGATGGACGAAAAGTTTAATCTAAGCAACAAATTGTCTGTGAGGCTATATACCAGTAGAAAAGCATCACATCGCATGTGATAAATACACATACAACCATTCGCTTTCGTTTGGATTAATTTTTCTCGCATCTTTGCTCAAGTTTCGAAAAACAAATTATTTATATTGAATTCTTTGTAGGTTTTATTAACATTCAGCTGTTTGATCTTAGGCTTTGCGCTAAGTTTTTGTATACAATTTAACATGTACCAGTTTAATCATCCGTGGATTTCAATCGTCAAAACCACAGTCATGATGATGGGCGAATATGAATATTCGCAACTATTCAACGATATCAATGAAAGTCCGGCAAACTTTCGCTTACCGGTCACCTCTCGCGTAATCTTAATTCTCTTCATCATACTAGTAAGCATTGTGCTGATGAATCTGATGATTGGCTTGGCCGTGGACGATATACAGGAATTACATAAGGTGCTTGGTATGCGCTTCAGTCGCCAACAAATAAATTAATTGTTTCTTTTTAGTTAGGAAACGTTCAACGCCATTTAAAGCAGGCTGAATTTTTGAACAACGTTGAAAATGTGCTAAAAATGCTTAAAAAAGTGAAAAGATGGTGGCCGAATTTAATACGCTGCCTCGAAGGTTATACAAATATTGAAACTGTGATTAAAATCTCGTTTGTAGATAATCACAAATTGCATAAAAAATATATAGGTAGGTTGTTTTTATTAAAACTTTAAAGCGTGTTAAAAAATTATTTTATGTACCTAGATAAATTGTTAATATACACGGATAATAAGAGGAAGAATGTTGATAAAATTGATCGAATACTTCAAATGTTAAGATACGAATTAAAGAAGATGTAAAATGATTTATTATGTAGGTACTAATAAATTTATTGAGAAAAAATGTGAGTGTATAAGTTAATAGCGATATGGAATTGGATGTAATTTAAAATGATGTATGAAAAGTAATATTGAGTAAAAGCGAATTCATAGATAAATCTTCATACAAGATGCATTAGCAGTAACTACAATTCAGAATTAGAGGGATCTATCACTTGAAACCAAATACGCTTTTAGAATGTATATTCTGCTCTTAAGTCACTTAATTAAATTATTTAATCTCTTCTTACAGTGTATGCTTCGAGTAATTGATGTAAACAGTATTATTAACATAAATTAATTTTCTGTTTAATTTAACCAACAAAAAGATTTTAATGGTTTAGTTTGTTTAGTAAACTAGTTCACCAACTCGCACTTTTCGCAAAGTTAATTTCACATCATTTTTGCGCGCATCCACGCCAAAACTGAATTAGTCAAATATTTGATTTTTACTTTAAATTTTGATGCCATATAGTTATTAGTTTGATTGTCGTTAAATGCACTACATCAAAGCACTAGTTCGTTCAACAAACAATTTCCTCCATTTACACTTTGATGGAAGTTGATTTCGTTCATTTTTTTATATCAACATCATTCACAAATATTTAATCTTTATAGATAATATCTACGCAAATTTAACACGGTACGGGGTCACTAATATTTGCAAAAGTATCTTTTCAATAACATTACTTAGCCAGATTAATGATACGCCCCTTCGTCGCCATAAAATGCACTACGTCAAAGCTGTCGTTTATTCAACAAACAATTGCTTTCATTTGCCCTTTATTGAAAGTTAATTTCATCCATTTTTATCAACATCACTTGCAAATATTTATTTTCTATCAATTATTCATTTTTGAATGTGAATGTACCTATATAAGACATTTATGATTAGACAATAATTTACAAATGTAAGAGTATATTTTCAATACTATTAAAAACATTTTTCTAATAAAATAAGTTTGTTTAATTTTATGCCCTAACTAAATCCATTATAGTAAAATACAACAATTTCATTCATTTGTATTTTGCTGAAAGTAAATTTCATCAATTTTTATCAAACTCATTTCTAACTTTATAGTATGTATCTATTTTTGAATGAACATTTCTAAGCAATTTCTCAAAAAACAATAATCTACGAATGTAACGCGGAAATGTTTCTCGTAAAGTAGTTCACATACTTGAAAAACTATACATGGAAAGTTTGTTCAAGTAGATACTTCCGATGCCGTTAAAAATAACTAGAGTATTTTCGAAAATCTTTCGCAATATAATATGACGATAGGTTGTACATAGTAGGATGATTATTATTATTATTATTTTGAAAGACACTCGAGCTTTTATTGATTGATTGTAGTAAATGCAGTGTTTATTAAATCAAGCAAAATAAGTTAAATGCTATAATTTACATAATGAGCACGCTGGAATCGCTTTAACTCAAGTGGCTGTAAGACGTTGACTTAAATTCAAACTTTGTCATTTTCATAATATTCAGTTTAGTTAAAGTGACTTTATAAAATTAAACTTTGCTAGTCTAATGAACGATGTAAAGTTGACTACCTATAATATTTTTCTATGATTAAATTTCGAAACTTTCTGCTGCCACTATAAAGGCGTCATCTTTTGCGCGCGCTAAGTAAATATCAAATTTAATTCCATAAAAATTCATAAAGTAAAATTTTTATTGATTAAAATTTACGTTATATACTTGGTTTGTCGCATACATACTATACTTTTAGGTATATATACATAATCTAATATAATATATACATATATACATACATAGGTGGAATATATGTAATATATAAAACCTTAATATAAAATTTAATATCTTAAAACATTACATCTTTTAGTGCAAAAATACGACGACATTCCGAAAAATTATATTTATGATAATGCAATAAAACAAAATGTGCTCTACATTTAGAAAATAATCAAAGTTGAAGGATTACCTTTCTATTACGCGCATTATCACAGTGAATAAAAGAAGATGATTACGATTCATCACGATGACAACACACTTCGTCAATGACTTTTTATTCTAAAGCGGTAATCTTTCCCATCACGATCGCTTCATTTATTAGTACAAATCGAAAAAAAAATTGTTTATGTATATATTTTGCGGCAAGAGAAAGAGTGAGAGAGAGAGAGAGAGAAGGAAGAAATGTAACATTAAACTTGTCTTCGTAATACTAGAAAATCTTAGAGCTTTGCGTTGGAACTTTTTTATATACTGTGTAATGCTTTCAAAATAAAAAAAAACGCTGCCAAACGCGCTACACACAAAAACAACTCCGATGCAAAAAACTTACCGCCCGGTTCTTTTCGCTGTGCATCAGTGCATGCCCACACAATGAATTGTTCCAGTTCGCGGACTATTCAACCATAAAATATTTTTGTATTTATTTTATAAAAGGAATGTCGTGTATTTTACGTCTATTAAGGAGAGCTAATTTAACGAACATGCTGTATTAATATTAATGCGAAAACTTTATCTATAAATTTGACAAAACTCATTATCATATAAGTTTCGCTTTGTTTACAATAAAAATGCTTTTTATTATATTTATTTATATTCCAATAAATAACGAAAAAATTGCTTATCACTGCATGAAAAAAGTGCTCGGGCCTATTTTTTGATTGAGAAAACTTGGGTAATTATTTACTGTTTTTTTCTTGTTTGATTTAATCACATTGTTGTTTTGGATCAAAATGTTATTTATAGTTTTATCGAAAATTAAAAGTCAAACTAAAAACTTAGGAATAAGCAAAACATTTATTTTCCAATTTTTTGAGAATAAAATGGAAAAGTTTGTATGGTTTAGATTAATAATCGCTTTTCTAAATAAATATTCTGGCACCTACGAGTAAAAAAGATAACTTTATGATATGGATTGCTTACATTATTGTTAACAACTTAATCTGTCACAATTAGTTGCACCTACATATATTTATTACGTGTTTAGTTATTATGTAATGGCGACTTTATGGCACTCAATAAATTTCGAATCCATTGCCTTGTAGGTGATTTAAACGCCCACTTTTTGCACATAATATTGCATTTATTTAGTATTAATATATTTAGTCCTACTACATAGCATTCAGAATAAAAGATTACATTTTGATTTTAATCTTTTCATATTTTCCAAGTTTTAATCTTGTTTTTTTATTCACAATTTAAATTTAACCAAATTATTGTTGTGGTAATTGTTCCTTAAATGAACCAAAAAAAACAAAAAAATGTTAAAGTTAATAAGACAATCGTTCATTTTTCAATTAATGTTTAACTTATTTTACAAAGAAGCAATTCGTTATTTTTCTTTATCTTTATAATTATATGTATTATTTACCGACATGGTTTTCAATTCTGACTCTCTGCCATGATTTTTTGTATCTCGCTTTGGCTACAAAAACAGACCATTATTTAAAATTTGTCCAATTAAAATAAACAAACATGAACAAGAGAAAAATGTTTTATGTGCGGTGCTGCTTTACATAGTTGGCGTACATATATCTCGTTTAATTAATTTACGCACGGCTCACATTCGTAAGATTTTCGAATGAAATTAATTCGGATAGTAGGTATATACATTCTTAATCCAATAATAAAATTATTTTCTAGAAAATGATTCGAATTGAATATGACAATGAGTCGCGATTTTACTGTGAATAAATGTCATTGCCTGACTCTAATGCATTTTTATTAAGTATAAAATGAAATCAGTATCAATTCGACGATCATTCATCATTTCAAGTTTCACGTCGAAGAAGCAGAAGAAGAAGAATGAGGAGGAGGAGGGAGGTGGAGGAAGAATATGTATTCTTTTATGAAATGCTGCTGCTATTCTTGTGCGCATCGAGAGAGCAGCGTAATCCCGTAATTATACCAGCATTGTGCCGGAATATTGAATTTGATATATTAAGTTGAAATAGTTAATAGATTTGGTTGCTAAAATAGAGATAACCCCTATAGGGATAATCGATCATTGCCGGAGGATGTTATTCAAACCATACGCATATAGGAAATATATTGTAACCATGTAAGCATTACCCTCGAGATTTTATTGTTGTTGCGAAACAAAAAAACTGATTCTCGAACCGTACAACAATATGAAAGATTCGGTTATAACCATGTTAAACTAATCAATCTTTCACCAACTTTTAAATTAATATTTTTATATTTAGAATATACTAGAATATTTCAAATTTAACACATGTTAATGTAAATACGTACACAAAATAAAACAGTGTTATTGTTGCGAAACATATAACAATATTCGCGAAGCGTGTAATATAAAAACTGAATTGTAACATGTTAAATTAATTAATTTTTCACAAACTTTTAAATTAATATTTTTATATTTGAACTACACTAGAAGTTTTTACATTTAACATATCATAATAAAAGCGCACAAAATAAAACAATATTTTTGTTGCCAAAGTTAAAAAAAATCTAGTACCGGCAAACTAATCAATTTCTAATCAACTTTTAAATTATTATTTTTATATTTTATCTACATTAGATTTTTTTAAATTTAACATATTATAATGTGCACATTAATGTTGCCAAAGATAGCAATTATAACATGTTAAACTCATCATTCTTTCACAAACATTTAAATTAATATTTTTATGTTAAACCTACACTAGATCAATATTTTTGTAACATTTAATTTTATATATAAACTATACTTTTTGAATTTGACACATGTTAATGTAAATAAGTACACAAAATAATAAAACAATTTGTTAGAAGGCCGAAATGTTATTACTTATCTCTAACTTTTTAACTCGCACTTTGTATTTCTTTGCCGAAATCGAGTTAGACGTCAAGACACATTTCGTATTCTGGGTGATGAAGAAGAAATTTATTAAATTACGGTTGCATTAAATGAAAATAATATTTTTTTCCGGTTTTTTCTCCAAGACGCTTATACATACATAAGTATTTTTTAACCGAAAGCTTTAATGATTGTTTACAGAAACTTGGGCGGTCCATAAATTAATTGTTATATTAAAAAGTGACGTTAATCTTATGTATTAGCGTAAAATATTGTTTAAAATTTGCGTACTAGCTTATTTGAGGCATCATTAATTAGAGTATTTTTGCGTAGGTTATCCAAACATGAAAAGCGCGGTTAGAAAATAAATTTTGTGTATATGTGTGTATGTTGACTTACCCAAAGCATTTGTGCAACGTGAAATATTTAGAAGCTTTTTACTCGTCAGTCAATTAATATCTTAAGGTTCATGTAAATGCGAAAGTTTTTTGTTGGGTGTAACGGCACTTTGTAAACATGTGAGCGTAAAAACCACCACAAGGGAGATTTTATACTTTTTCGGCGTTTTTGGCGGTGGTTCCGAACGCGCATACGGTGCGGTGCGGTGCGGCGACTGTGTGCAGATATAATTAGTTTTTCAAACCCTCCAGGTGTGATATCTAAAATAACTAATGTCCTAAATTAAACGCTCACCCTTGCGGGAGACGCCAACGACAATTCACTGTATTTTACTTTTTTCAAAAAAAATACGAGCGCGCAAAAACGCTGCACGTTAGTTTGACCTTTGCTTTTTTTGAGCCAATAATCTGGCAGCGCACAAAAAAAACTGCAGATCCCAATAGCTTCTTTGATAAATGGGCAGAATTGATTTAATGTACTTTTCCACTCTTTAGTGGTATCATAATTGCTCTATTTCGCTTTTATCTCAAGATGGCACAATAAGTCTTTTGATTTTAATTCGTTAGTCAATCGCGTGCGCCTCTTTCGCTAGGTATCCATTAATTAACCCGCCGCAGAATCTACATTTAAATGATATATTTCGATATATTACATAGCAAAGAATTGTTTGTACATACAAGATACTTTATCATCTTCCTTGTCAATATTTGACAGAGTTTTCGTGCCTCAGCGATAATACAACGTTTATATTAGAAATCTTCACCTCAACTTTCATAAATATTTTAATAATAAATCTAAGTTTTTTTTTCTTTGTTAAATTCATGCTCGTATATTTTTCTGAAGGATAAATGCAGAGGAAAAAAACGTAAAGGCGCCGCCGTATAATGCGAACCATTCAATGTGTGCGCTGCTGAAAATATTATGTGGGAATGAAAGCTTAATCCTTCGTAATTATACACTACCTTTCTGCCTTAATTTAATTAGTTGTGCAAAAAATACGCGATTTGCATTAAAATAATAAATTATATACTTACTTGTGATGTAAATGTAATGGTTGTGTATTTACAATGTTAATTTTAATTCAAATTGATTTCAAAAAAATTTTAAATTACATTATTAACATTTTTATTGCGTCTATAAATCAATCATTCTAAACAGGGTAAATTTAACGCTATTCAATTTTTGATAAAAACAATAATTTTTATTGACAAATATCCAATTTGTGCACGAAATTTATTACCAAATTACACACTTTTTCCATAGATTAATACTGATTGTGTGAAAAAAATATTTAAATAAAATTTAATAGGAATTAATGATATACAAATACAAATTTAATCTTAAAACTGTCACAAATAGATTTTATTGAAGTAGTTTGTAATTTGAGCTACTTAATTACCGCTTATTTTTGACAATAAAAAAACTGCTTCAAGTATATTTTGAATTGTCTGACTTGCAACAATTTTAAATTTAATATTTAGTTTATAAAATATAAAATATAAACTCTACGAAATCAATTAATAATTTTATGTATTTATTCCATCAAATGCAGCATTACCATCATTTTTAGCGACTTCAATAGCTACTTGATTATTTGATATTAAAAAAAGTTTGTTTAAATTTCCGGAGCTGTACAAATGCGAATAGAGTTAGAAATGATGTTTTAAAATATTGCATTCAACTCGGTTTTACTTTATAAATGAAAACTCACTAACATTTAATAAATTATATATTATTGCTATACTTCAAAACTTGATTATTTAATAATACAAAGTATATTTATTAAAAATGAATTTCTATTTGTATAATAGCTACTATACCTACTTAATTTCTAGACAATAAAAAGTGTTGTTTAAATTTGCGTGCCATTGAAGTGAAGTGTTAATAGCGTTGAAAATGTTTCATTTAATATGAAATAAATATAGAATAACATTAAACATCTTAAAAATTCTTAGATGCTAAAAGTCAACAGCTTTTATCAGCTTTAATAAAGCTCGAAAATATTTTACGCTGCTTATAATATTTCGTAGCGTGCGCTTTAATGTACGAAAAACAAAGAATTTAATTTAGAAAATTGCTTTTAAATCTATTCCCCAGTAACACATTTTCCAATTTTATAATGTGTATTAAGAATGTTTTTGCAACACCTGCCGCTCCCCCTTTATCCTTCCTTTTGCTTTTCCTTTCCTATACAACAACCCCCCGAAAACGCCAGCCGAGCCGGCATTATTTTAAGCAACTTATAATTGTTTATTGTTAATGTTTAGTGTTCACGCTGGTTAAATTAATGAAATTAGGCGATTATATAAACTTGATAAGCTTCATATGTACGCCCTGCAAAAACGTTTCCGAGGTTAAAATCGCATGATTGTTACTTAATCCTTTAGCAAGTGCTTTACGACCCATTAAAACTATATACGAATATGAAAATGCTTAGCTCGTTGCTAATTTACATTACGTGTTACATGCTAAATGCGTTTTTCGGATTAGCGTCGATGGTCGTAAGGGATGATTGCAAGAAAAATGATAAAAGTTTTTTACGACGGTAAATTTTCTTCTTCCTTCCAAGATTTGAAAATAGTTCTTTATCTACGTGCTTGCATTTTATTAAGACAAAAATAAATATGCGCGCTAAGACGAAAGAAGAAGTTCCATTTCGCTTCAACTTTATTAACAGCAAAATGCAACAAAGTTTTTTTATTGTTTGGTTTAACTAGAATGGAACTTTTGCGCCAAATCATTTATTTATCTTTACCGCATCACATTTTTCCACATATTTAACTATTAATAAATTCCACAATAACAAACACGATGAAAACGTACACGTGATTTTTTTTCGGACAAAATAAACATTAGTAAAAAATTCCATTTTTCCTCGATATACCTACTACTACTTTTTAATTAGCATATTACATATGTTTAATAAATTTTATATTATACAATATTTGAATTTTCATTTAATTCTTCTATTCTAGCGTGTTTAATAAGAATTGTTACTTCTTTAACTAAATTTTGTAATATTTATCTCAAATAATATTCTATAAGCTATAAACGAATTATATTTTGCTTTGACTTTACCAACAACAAAACGCAATAATGATTCCTTATTGTTATTTTAACTAAAATAGAACTTTTACGCTAAATCAATAACTTGTTTGAACATTTAACCACACCAACGCATCAAAAATTTTTCCATATATTTGATAATTTTAAACTTCACAATTTTTATATAAAGCGTAACTTATTGCGTTAAATCATTTACTTACATTTAGAAAATTCTTCTGCGTGTTTAATAGGAATTCTTAATAAATTTTATAATATTCTATAAGCTATAAAATAATTATATTTTGCTTTGACTCTACCAACAACAACAAAATGCAATAAAGTTTCCTTATCATTGTTTTAACTAAAATAGAACTTTTACGCTAAATCATTAACTTATTTCAACATTTAGCCACACCACGGCATCAAACATTTTTCCACATGTTTAATAATTAATAAATTTCGCAATACTTGTCTAAAGTTATATTCCATCACCACGACGAGAACGAGCATGATGAAGAATGAGGCGAAAGTTGGCGGCTGGTATGAACTTTGTCTATACTTAAATAAACAATATTTCCGTTATTAATTATGAATTTCGTAAGTGAAATGATAAATTTGCTATTAGTTAAGCCTAATTTAAATTTAATTTATATATTTTCGAAATATAACTTTAAAGCTACTTTTGATTATACATGTCTACTTATTAATTAATTAATCATGAAAGGAGTAGGTATATTTTACTCGTAGGTACCTATTTGTGTAATTTACAGTTGAAAAAACAACGACAACCATAAAATAAAAATAATGTACAAGCTCCCGGCAACATTCTTTTTATTTTTTCATCTAACCCACACACACACAAATTAAATGGCTTATGTAAAGCAAACAATAATTTCGTTTCGCCTTTATTATATATACCAACGACAATCAACGTTCTGTATATTTTTCTTTCTGCAAATCATTACTTAAGCATACTGCAAGCTTGCAATTTAATTTCGTCGGCTATCAAAGCGTTACGTTTAGTGTGCGAGATTGGCTGCCACGGCAAAGGTGCATGTGTTTCAAGCCGCTTGCTTGCTTTATTATAATTCCGCGCGGAAGCAACAACCTTTTTTTGCGAATTTCTGGAAAAAAGGGAGCGAAGTGTGGATGTACATACATTTATGCATGTACACATAACCGAATTGAGTGTCCTTTTCTAGTTGGAATTATATTCGTGGAAAAAAAGTTTTTTTGAAATGGAAATTTTCTAACACTTCAAATCATATACGTGGTTGTACTAGATAAGGAAAAAAAAATAGAAAATCTTACAGCGAAAATATAAAAGGAATAAAACATTAACTCGTATTTTTGTCGATCTGTGAGGCATAATTATATTCTTATACTTTTCGTAAATATTAACGCAGTAAATAAGAAAGTAGAAAATCAGAGAATATTAACTATACATACGAATTTCTAATCGTTTAAACAATTTTTTATAACACTTTTATGTCGTCTGCATGATAATTCGCAAGCGAGCTTAATAAACGAGATGAAATGCATTAAATTATAATGGAAGAAAATAAATTACCTAACAAATTTACTTTTTTTTGTCTGTTTGTTTTATTTTTCTAGATCTTTTGATGTCAAATTCAGGCTAGAGATAACTGAGACCAACCGACAATAAATTGCAAAAAAAGCGAGTAGTAGAGAGGATTTTTTTCCTCTGTGTGTTTGTGTGTGTGGGCACATAAAAAACCGTCGGCGGAATTCATAGCGCAAAATTTTATTATTGTTATGCATCAAAAATGTATAATATAAAACTAATGCACCGGTAAATTGTTTTCAGGTGAATGGCGCATGGACTTTACCAAGCTTTGTTTGTGATTTTTACATTGCAATGGATGTGACGTGTTCGACATCGTCGATTTTTAATTTAGTTGCGATATCGATAGATAGGTAAGTAAGTAAGTTAGTGGTAACACGCTAGACGTAAAAAAGCCGGCGCGAATTGACTGAAAAAAACGTAAGCGGAAAAATGAAATATGTCTGGCGCGTATAGAATGTAAACTTTTCCTAATTTAATTAAAACTTATTCGATTAAATTGCTTCCAGTTAAGTTAATTACAGCAACAAATTCTACCTGTTTACAATTTCTCAATGTACACACAATAGATGAATTTCATTATATACATGAGATTTATGTACTTTATACGTATGTCTCAGCAACTTCTGAATGTAGAAAAGCAATTAAGTTTCTTTTCAAATTAACTAACGAATTTACTTAACGTACGTATATTGTCTTTCAATCAACATATTTCAATTATTATTGAATTAAACTCGGCGAAAATATACGACAGGCACAATACAAAATTATTACAACGCACAATTGTTTGTTTAAAAACGAATATAAGTGCCTCTGCGCGAGTTTTCAATTCAAACAAAAGAATATTTTTTGCAAAAAAATTCTAACAAATTTTCAACGAAAACATTTTGCATCTATCGATTAAACACACTCTTAGTTTTTTAATATAATTATCATTATTATAAGTTTTTAAATCAATTATGTAGCTATTGATTGCAAAATTCCAATTAATACTTTGAAATTTTGCAGGAAATTTTATACTTTACTTTCCTACATAATTATAAAGTTTTTTTTATGTAAAACTTTTCCATTTTAGTTGCATACAACAAAATAATTAATAAAGCAGACTATAGATAAACAAAAATCTACAATTAATTAAAAAATATTTATTATAGAAGAGTGCATTATCAACGACTTCCATCTCAGGAAAAAACAATCAGCTAATTGATGAAATTCATTCATTATATGACTTTTTCTCAACGCCAGCAATTTTTAATAATAATACGNATAGATAAACAAAAATCTACAATTAATTAAAAAATATCTATTATAGAAGAGTGCATTATCAACGACTTCCATCTCAGGAAAAAACAATCAGCTAATTGATGAAATTCATTCATTATATGATTTTTTCTCAACGCTGGCAGTTTTCAATAATCATACGGTAGTGCGCACTAATTACGTCAAGCTTACTACTAATCAAGACGTTAAGTTAACAACAAATATGCTATAGAATTCGTTAATTATACGCGCAATTGGTGCGTTAAATGAAGACATGCCACCCAGTAACGAAAAAAAAACCGCAAACTTTTTAATAACAATCTCAAAAATCCAACCAACAGTTGCCACCGACATTGAAAAGATTGACGTTGTGCTGATGACGTTTTTATTAGTTTCCTATGCAGATGCGTGAGACAAACATCTATATGCACATAATTTTTAATTTGGCTTAGCGGCGGCACTACATAACGCACGTCAACACAACGATATTTTGATTTATTCCCCCCACATCGCATAGATATGTGCTCGGCACATTAAAATAAAATAAACGTTGACTTAAAGTTGAATTGTTGTTGAAATCTATGATGGATGGCGGCGGCCGGAAATGAGCGAAATAAAATGTTGCAGATAATTTAACAAAGCGATGTAGGTTTGTAGTCGT
>JARJDW010017459.1:0-96105 GCA_030264715.1 Adinopsis sp. GC000173 | reverse complement strand
TCAGCAAGTTCTATGTTCCAAAATATTAAATATGAAAGAAATTATGGACGTGGCTTTGAAGATAGTGAATTCAATTCGAGCTCGAAGTTGCAACGACGCCTCTTTAAAGTACAAAAAACTATTATTGATATACACAGCACAATAAACGCTCTTCAGTTAACTACATTTTTTGGGTCAATTTATTTATGCGAATCTGCGTTTTCGGAAATGAAAATAATTAAATCAAAATACCAAAATCGACTCACGGACGAACATCTGGATGCATGTTTGCATTTAGCAATTAGTAACTATATGCCATGTTATGAAAAATATGCAGATGATATGAAGTGCCATGCATCGACGTCAAAATAACATCAAAGTGTAATACTCCTATTATATTTGCAATTATTAAATATATAACAGAATAATCATTTATAAATTTTGTGTTTTATTTTTACCTAGTCGATCGCTTGCGGTATAATGTTTTTTGGTCGATCGCTAATTCTTTAAGTCTGGGCACCCCTGCTCTACGATGATATTATACAATACAGTCAAACTTCGTAAGACAAAGTTAATCCGTTCCAAAAATGTTTGGTATTGTGTTTTTCCATAAAAAACAATTCGTTCTATGACACGAAAACATAATTTCCATGTTAAAAATTGTTAATTTAAATTACTGTTTTATATTTTGATTTAAGTTTCAGTTCCGTATTTAATGTTATAGTTATAAAATGATCAAATTTTGTAATAAAACATATCAGATCAGTGGCGTAACTACCGGTGTTCTTTGTCTTGCATTGAAACACGGACCTGTGCTCCTAAAAAGGCTCGGATTGTAGAGGAATAATTAAAATAAGCACATGTGAATCAAATGAAGCATAAAGAACGGGTTTCGCGTTAAGTGAGAGGTCGCGGATCGTTTTAATGTGTTAAACGAGGCATTGCAAATAGAAGTCGCGGTTTCTGTTAAAAGGGAGGTTGCTAATCGCGTTAAGCGAGACGTTGCCAATCGCGTCAAGTGAGAGGTCTAGAATCTAGAACAAAGGCCCATAACCCTATAGTTACGCCACTATATCAGATGATAATTATTTTAGTTAGTCTTGCATTACTATTTCTAGTACAATATAATATTTTTAGTAATACACCTAATAACAATATAAAAGTGCAACGGATTAAGAATCTTAACACACACTTCGCCTTACGAATCCTTTGTCTAAAGCAGCCATGTCCAACCCGCGGCATTGTCATTACATTTTCTGCGACCCGCGTTAGATTTGGTATGATTTCAATAAATGGTGCATACAAACTGTTCTTTTTCTTAATTCTAATTGTTATAATTTTTTATATAACATTAATCGTACTAATATATTTTAACTCTTCCTCATAACAAAGTATTTTGTAGCATCATTTTTTCATATGAAGTTTTATGCTATGGCCCAGTGGACCATTTGGATTGGACATGGCTAGTCTAAAGAGTCATTTGACTGTATTTATGATGACTTGAGAAAAATTAGTTGAAATCGAAATATTTCTATTAATATTAAATCTGCCACATTCACGAATATATAATATTATAGTATAGTTGTGTAGAGTATTGCGATTTATTGACTTACACTCCATTTAATTTGACTGAGTCACGTTCAAGCTTCTCCAAATCCGGCTGATGATTTCTTTCCGGGTTGATAATAATATTACCAGCAACGGTGACGTTTTCGAACACGTAGCTGGTCGGCGATTTATCGTCGAAATTATTAACCATGTAATCTTGCACCGAAACGTTGTTCAAAAGTTGGGTGTGCAAATGCGGCGTGGAAATGCCCCCCTGTGCATGAAACCGTACGGGAATTTCCTGTAAAATGAATATACGCGGGGCGATCGCAATGATCAGCAATGATCATAAAACTCTATTACGCAAAACTTGTACCTGATTTGTAGTTTTCAGCCAATATTCATTGAAATTTTCCTGATTAAACTCATTACCGTTAATAAATAGTTTTGCCGAATGGAGCAGGTGGACATTTTCCAAATGCAAATTGCCATTTATTTTTACAGTGTTATTATAAATTTGTAATAAATCGCTCTCGTTAGTGCCTACTATATGATTCTGTTTGTTCAACTCACTCACAGACCTATTTACAATTAGATTTTTTATTTCAATGCTTTTTATTGTAACGGGACCTATAAAAATCGTTACAAACGTTCGCAAAAATCCAAATGCCATTCAAACCTATGCAAATGCAACATTACCTGTTATTATCGTATCAATATTTTCAGCAAACGTCGCTACATCTACGCCAAAATCTAATCCATTAATATTGCTGGAAACGATGTTTTTCACATTAACGTTATTGAATTTCATTTGTGACGTGATTATTTGATCGGTTGATGTTGTGAGCAGATTTTTTACATCCAGCCCGTTGATGAATTCGGCGTGCAAATTATTCGTTTTGAACGATCGCATCGTTAAATTGCCTGAAAAATGATTAAAATTGTGAGTTGTGTGTGTGTGTGTGTGTGTGTGTGTGTTCAGACAGAGCGAAATTAATTTTTATCATTAAGCAGCTTAGATTAATGCTTCCGTTATGTGCATTCAGCTTATTAATAATGTAGTAACGTAATGATAAGAATAATGAAATCTATTTGTTGTGTGTTGTGAATTGTATGCGAATTATATTTGCAAATTTAACAGTGTAGATAGATGCATACCGTGAATGTGTTGGGGCATGGAGGCGTCGGTTTGAAAAAGCGACGCGACGAAGCTGTCCCATGCAATATTATTAATTTCCTTCACATTGAGGTTCTGGATTTTCGTATTCGGTTGGAAAATATATTGGAATGTTTTTGGATCGGCAAACAATCGAATCGCGTCCGATGCATTTTGCTAAAATCAACAAATTCATGTTATTTTAACTCGTCGTGCAATTTCGGATTTTCCTTTTTAATACCCCATTGAGTAGTTCGACTTTCACATTATCGACATCGACGTTGGTGAATGTTTTCCTTCCAGATATTTTCATTGGAACGCTTCTTAAATAGACGTCATTCAATGCAACTCCATTAATTCCATTAGTTACAACGCTGGATGCTTTTAAAGAAGTTATTTTAATATTGCCGGACATTTTTTGATCACCGTTCAATAGCAGCAATTCTGTGTTTTAAAACGAAAGAAACATAACATTATAAGAACAATAGTTTATAAGATTTTTGTTTGATTGGTCGTTCATGCGTGGAAAATTTTCGTCAATTACAGCATACAATTAAAGCGTTATGTTAAATTTACTTCTTTGTTTATTTCATGTGATTACCTGTGGAAATCGTTTCACAGTTTAAAGGATAGATTTTAATTTAAGATCAAAGCAGCTGTGCCTAAAAAAGTGATTTAGTGAATTATTTAAATATTTCCCATGCATGAACTATAATATTATATTATTATATTATGAGATATTATATTCGCTACCATTCAATATCATATTGTTTTTTGTTGGCAAATGGATTTTATATATAATTAAATTCTTGACAAAAACGGCGCCTGTTATTCGCTGTTCGGTGGAATAGGAAAGCCATTGTTCAGGAGTCCAGTTAATCCCATTTAACTTTTTAATGTGAATGCTTTGTGATGTTAAGTTTTCAGCATTAAGTCCTCCTTGAATAATTAATTTTCCATTAACAACCTAACGAAATAAAATTTGCTTAATTAGTCAGTTTGCTTTTTTTCCTCTCGCGCTTAAAACTTTTATCAACTAACAGTATTATTCGAATTTAAAATCTCTCCAATGTGTTGCTCCAAATTACTTGCTTTCGTTTCAAGTGTACCGAGAATCTCCTCAACTTGAAATAGCTGAAATAATAAATGTCTAGATATGGGCAATTTATTATAAAATTTCTTACATCCTCTTCGAATTTTGTAGGAACGGAACGGGAATTTATGATGGTGGAAGAAGCTCCACCAAGAATATCGTCCCTTTCCTCAACTTCAAATGGCTCATTGATTTTTATAATATGTTTTCTACCTTCTGTCATTTTTACCATTTCCGCTTGACTATTATCTACCTGATTCTCCAATTCCTCCATGCATTCTAACAATTCATTATTCTCCTTTATTTGGCCCACTAGTACGTGTAACAATTAATAATTAGACAAAATTGGATATTAATTGAATACAAACCGATTTCAATTTCCTTAATGACGAAAGGTGTTATTGTGCCACTCAGATAGTTATCGATTAACCCCAAAACGATAATAAAATCTTTGTTTTGGAAGTGGGTAAATTGAATTTCAAAAATTTCGGTAAATGTTTGACTGAACGATAATGAATCTAAACGATATACATTTCTCGATCGCAAACCATAAATGTCGACAAATTGCTACAAAATAACTTGCACGTAAATTGAGGTAGCATATTTTTTTAAACTTACTAAATTTGCCATAACAATAACAGGTTTATTATTGATGTAATTGATAGCGACGTTTAACACATCGTGATCCGTGCTGAAAATTTGATACAGTTGAAGTTCGACTCCTAAAACAATAATTTATTTCTACTACGTGAGTACGAATGTATATTTATTTTATTTTTAATCATTTACCATTCCAATAAAATAAATAATTTTTATTGCTGCCTTCTAGAATGATAACAAATTGTTTATTGTTTACGTCATCTTTGAACGCAGTAATTAATTTTGGGTTAACTGTATCGATAATTTGTATTTTAGTTAAGCCAACATTCACCGCAAATTCATAAACGTATGAATTCCTTAAATTTCTCAATACAATTATGATTTCGGAATCTGCGCTTGTAAATGATGTAAGCGCAATGGCACCTTCAATAAACTCCTTGCTCACTTCATCAAAGTAAGCTTTTTCCCATTTGTAAATACTAAAAGACGAGCGTCATTAAATATTAATAAGATAGCGCGTTGCAGATAAAAAAATTATTTACATAAAAGGCGCTTTTGAATGGCCCGACATTGTTGCAACTGCCAAGTACAAAAATCCTTTGTTAATGAAAAATTTAGCATCTGTTAATTTATTTGGACTTTGTTTGTGCTGGATGAGAACTTTCTGAGCTGTTAGCGTTGAGTTTTCATAAGCATAAATTTTATAGGCACCGCTTCGGAACGCAATGAAGATGAGCCCAATACCATCGTAATTTGTACTCTATAAACATTGCCGGTTAGTGAGCAACATTGAAAGTATGCATTGCTTTCGCGTTGCTATGAATCATATTGTAATTGGAGCATTTTAACGGTGCGCGCAAATGAATCATACGATCATACCTTAACGAATTGAATTTTTTCCTCGCTGAAATCCTCGAAGAGGGCAATTGCGGTTAGCGTAAATTTGTCATCTTCTTGTTGCACATCGAATAATTCATTATCGAGCAGCAAATGAGTCTGGTTGAATAGCTTAAACGTGGATGCACTTTTGTATTTATCTGATAGCGGAATGCTTTTCGTTTCATGGAATTCCACATTGCTTTCGGTTTCTGCAACATTCCAATAATGTAATATCATCATCAAATCAATTAATAATATTATTATTAACCAAATACCTCTCGCGCTGATTTTGTGTTCTGTGAATAGATTTTGAATAAATTCGTATCGATCTGTTAGATAATCGTTGCCGAAAGAATAATCTTGCATTGCGCTGATTTGATAATCCATCAAAAACTGTAATTGCACACAAATTTTGATTAATTATATCATTGTTAGCTACATAATTAAATTACCAATGCAAATATTATATTGTATAAATACATTTTCTCCAACAAGCAAATCACGCCAAACACAATGGAGGTTTTCGGTACACTAACGTTCAATTTTATTTCATGCTTGTGGACAAAAAATGATATCAAAGAGTGATTTTCAAGAAGGTCAATATGTATGTATGTATTATAGAAATATTCCATGCTTGTTTAAATTTATATATATATAGTTTGTTACATGTAAAATTTTTTTTTTTGATTGCAGCGAATTAATTAAAAACTGCATTGCGCGTCGTTTAATATACGGTAGTAAAAAGAATGTTATTTAATTAAAAATCAATCAAATCATAAACATCCAGGTCCGAAATTTGATGTTTTCATTAAAAAAAATATCGTCATCCACATCAGCGCTAACTTAATTTACTGCTTAGAGGGATTAATTTTTAAAATTGAATTTATTTAATAAATAATGACGTGGAGTGAGTGAGCGAACGAACGAGTTTAAATGAAAACGCATTTTAAATGAGTGTGATAGTGTTAAAACATTTTCTAAAAGTTTGATAGTATGTTTGGCAGCAGCGAGTATTTAAATAAATAATGACACATGAGTGTTTGCGAGTTTTATGGCAGATAATACAGATTTGATCTGTATAAACGGGTTATATAACGTGGGGGTGAGTTGATGCTGGCTTATATGCGTGGAACGACGACCACCCTGCATTTCTCTGTCCACTATTCACTGGACATGGGGGCACTTCTTTATTCACATGAACGCATTTACATTTATTTGCATTCGACGATCGCTGGTCATTTATTAACGAACTCCGCATGCTTGTCACTGAAAGATTATCCCGTCATTCAAATAGCTCCCGCATTTTCTCAATGGACTTTTTAACAAATCTAAACTATTACATTAATTTTAATTAAATCTATACAACAAATCATCATTTAACATATGCAAAATCAATTCGGCTTTATGATCGAAAACATTCAAACTGCTATTAGATTTAATTGTTCCTAATCATTTTATTCTAATTAGTTTTTTTACTGGCCCAACCATGATGGTTACAAATTTAAGCATCATTAATCCTTTACATTGAAATTAATAATGGAATTAATTACAATGTGTTTGTGTGAGAGAAATATTAGTATATCACATTACGTATTAGTGAATTGCCTACACGTATTTTACTGTACCCCATTCTTTTTTGACACAATCGATATATTCTCAAGTTAATAGTGTAAAGCAGGCCCGAGCAACTTGCGGCCCGCGGCAGCAAATATTTTGAAAACGATTTGTTTGTTTATAAAGACCGTGCATTTTTTTAAATTATGTAAGTAATATGCACTCTAACACGAAAAGGAAAAATAAGGAAACATGTGTAGTTGTAGTTGTAGAAAGACATAATGATAAACAAATATTTAACAAATATAAAAACAATTCAAATAAAATAATTTTGTAAATTTTCCTGATTTGATAGGCAGATCAAATAGTTGCATTGAATAATACACTCAAGTACTACAAAATTTATCTTTTGAATTTGAGAAAACATCTTATAGAGTTCTATTAAAAATACATCCGCAAAGCAAAATTTCCCCTCACACACACAACATATATGTCGTATTTTATCATTAATTGTCAGCACATATGCATCTGAATAGTTTTTTTCGATAATGCTCTCATTTTGGCATCCACTAATATTTAATAATTCAGAATAAAAAGGGTTGCGAGATACATTAGGTTCGTCTTTGATAGTGCGGCCCGCGAAGATTAAATGAAATGTTCAACTGGCCCTTGCACATAAAAGGTTGTATGGGCCTGGTATAATTTTAATAAAATTGGGAATATGGTCTAAACCTTAAAAAAATTGTTTATCATAAACAAACTTACACAATAACATAGTTTCGTCATAAAAGCGTACAAAAAAATAGTAATGAATTTATGTGAGACGCAAAAAACTAAAACTGATTAACATTTTATGTAATAGAATATAACTAATTGACAAAATAAATTGTAGGAAATCCGTTGCATTCACTTGATGAACCATGTTAATTATTAATTAGTTTCAATAATTTGAGAGAGTAAAACACTGGTTCGATGATGATCGTAAGATCGAAATATCGATATAGATATAAATATATATTTTTGTGAACCTTACCCAGTGTTTTACTCTCTCAAATTATTTTTACAATCATTCTTTCTATATATATTTCTTCTAAGTGCTACAATGTTACCTTTTGTATCAACCTTTATGTACCTATGCAAATTAATTAATGAAATAATGTTTGTTAATTAAAATACAAACATGTTAAATTGTCGATTGTGTATTTCAAATTTGTGTAAAAAAGAATTAAAGAATTAAATAGAAATGTGGTTAATAGAATATTACCTGTTAGAACAGAACAAATAATGATTAACATTTGTGGGAAAAATTACGCTATGTAATATGCACGTATTCTGTTTACAAATTACATATACAACATATTTGTAATAATCCTATAAGCTTTGGTAGTGTATTAAAATTATTGGCAAATATATATCACATCGGTAATAATGAATAAATTTGCAAATTAATTTCTAATACAAATATTTATCTAATTCAATTGCCTATATGAGCTTTGTAACGTAGGTATTAATACAAACAAATCAAATTAATTTAATATTATTATATTAAATAGTAGATTATAAAATAAACAGTTTGCATTGAGTTAATATGATAATGCTGCATCAATGTTGCAGGTGGTTTTTAGGTATATGTTATAGGTATATCGTAATATGTTGTAATATCGTAAACGATAAACATACACGATGACAACATATAGTACGAGCAAGTATACGTATGTATATAGATGAAAAGTATGTTAAAATGAGCTGCGTATTACATAAAATGACAATATCTATCATAAAAGAATTCCCTTGTCAATGCACTATTTGCTATTAATGAGATGAAACAGGATCATTTTAATCTTTATGAGTTCAAATCCAATGGCCAAAGGAGATTGTTTCATTATTTATTTATACGATCTATAGAATGGGCACGTTTTACCACTGTATGTTGAATTTATGCCAGAGACTACTAAATCAACTTTTGCTATTAAAAATGTAATTACTATTTTTATTGGATCATACAAATTGGGCATCAAAATGCATATGGAAACTAACTAAAATGTAACACATTGTCATTTTACATCTTGCATAAATGAATTGAATTTTGCATATAAACTTGCATTGGTTTCATGTGCGACCGAATATGCATGATGCATAATTTTTATATTGATGGAAATATTGTAAATGTCATAATAATTTCTTTTTTGTTCATTTATTCGCTCATAACTGTCTCCGGAAATGACAAATGCGAATGATTCATTTTTATTTTGCATCTTCAACAAGTTATTCGGTGCGTATTTGTAAGTAATATCGTATTGTACAATACTTACATATACATACAATATTATTGAATGTGTGCGAGTGATGGGATTAACTTTATTCCAATTTTAATAAGTAAACTCTCAATAAAGGAATTTAATGTTCGTTTCGTGTTTCAATTAAATGGCGACCAGGAAAGCCGACACGGTCCTACTACCAATCCGTATAAATTCTACTTGATCATAAACTGAAATGTTCGAATTGGATTGCTGAACGTTATCTTCGCGAGCATAACATTTCCAAAGTTTAATTGCAGAGTTAACTACTGCTATGTCCATTACTATCATTTAATGATGAGATGCATGTTTGGATCAGTGTGCTATTCTCGAGATTAATTATGTATCGATACATGCACGTTTTCTAATTAAACAAAACGGACCCTTAAATAATTCGCATACCCAACATTCCTATTATTTCATTCGTATTCATGGTCAGTTCACCCCAAAAATTATGCTTCATTACGCTATTCGATAGCAAGGCTATAAATTAAAATATCGATTGCATTTACTCATCGTAAGTATACTAGTACTGGTACATACTCAATATTATGTCAATCAATTAAAATACAATGCTCTAAGATTTGGATTATTAATACATAAAATATATTGAATAAACTAGAGTATAAAGGAGTCATATTAAACGTGTCAAATGAATTCGAGTATCATATTCATTTAGATCAGCAATAAAAATGCTTTCAATTAAAAGCACTGAGCTCCGATTACTGACTAGACTTGATTTTTTTCTTCTTAATTTATTACATAAATACATATAGTATTGTACATACATCGTCATATATGTAGTTATATATAAATATTAGATATTTAGAATAAAAACAAAGATTAATAAAATTTGCATTTGATAAAACAGAAGCGCATTAAAAAAATTGTTTTGTGCCATTATTAATTAACTATATTTTAATAAATTAAATAATAAAAGTTGATACCTACTTTTGGGCATATATAAAAATGAATTTGATATTATGTTTATCATTTTGATTGACGTTATTCATATATATGATTAAAAAAATCAAGTTTTTCTTCTTATGAAAAACGTTTTTTATCGCATTAATAAAAAGATTTACGTTCACGAATTTGATAAGATTTTAAATGTAGCAGGTGTCTAAATAATATTTACAAAATCAAATAAACATCAATTGCGGTAGCCTCACATGCAATAAGGCGAGCTAAAAATTTGAGCGTTTGCTGCAGAGTGGAGGGCATAATAAATACATAAATACATCGTCATATATGTATATTTATATATTATATATTTAGAATAAAAACAAAGATTAAATTTGCATTTGATAAAACAGAAGCGCATTAAAAAATTTGATTTGTGCCAGGGAGTGGACATTACTGATTAGATTTTATGTTCAAGTTTCATTTTAAGCAGTTTTTATTATCTGGTAATAAAATTAATGGAATTGTGGCACATTTAAAAATCTAAAATTATTTGTTTAGCCAGCAACGCGTTTAACGGCTAAATACGCAGTAATAATTTAATTGTGCCATAGTTTATTTATAGCAGTTAAATGCATTTATGAATAATTTGTACTAATAGCAACAAAATAATGCGATCAGGTCTTCTATAATTAAAAAGATAATTGTGCTATTGTTGTTTGTATTGTTGCATGCATGTATTGTACGTTATCTAATGTTACATGTAATTAAGTTTTATAGTGGATTTTATGCGAATTTTAATTATTATTAATATTGTTTAATTTCTGCATCACCTGGGGTGGTGTTTAAAAAAACGTCAAAAAGCGATTAGAGCGAAAACGACTATCAGAGACGATCCAAATTTTAAAAAGACTGTAGGACTATGATGGCAAAAGGTTGAATTTAATTTTGTTTGTAATCATCATTATGTCCATTTTGTGAATATTTCTAATATATCCTGCTGCTTGTACCAGTAGCAGTGCCGATGGTCACTTGGATGCATAAAGGGGAGAGTTCACTTTAATGTTTTTTAATCCGAACAAACGGCCTACATCCACGCTCCTCATTCTATAGTCCGACGAACTTTTTTTTTCATCTACGTATAAGTGTTTTGTAGGCAATAAAAAATAATAACCATAAATATGTACATTTAATAACTTTAAATTGCTCGTATCTTTCACGTACAAACCAACCAATATCAAGATGCGCAATGACACAAAAGTATTTTTATTAAATGTATTTAATTGTCCAAGGGGTGAAAAAAACTCTATATGGAGGCAGTTTTGATATACCAATCCAAATGTCACCGACCCCAATTCTGCATTCTTTTAGTTGATTGCATCGTTTTTTCCAATGAGCAAAATCATTTTGTTAATTTATTTTTATTTGAATGTATGGTAACAAAGGGAATTGCCACCCCGTCCTGAAGCTATAACAATAATGTCACGTTAAGCATTGTTTCGGTCTACAGATCACTCCAGTTTACGACAGGTTGGAATATCCCCGATCCCAGATCCCAGCACTGTACACCAACCTTGCCTGCCTGCCTGGCTTGCTAGGGATAATCAGATGAAATGAGAGACTGACTATAAATGACTTAAAACGATTACAATAAAACAGACAGAGGTTGCACCCTCCGTCAATTGGCTTTTAAATTTAGAAATTTAAGATTTCTTACTCCTATACTTTATACCCGTACTTAACATACGCGTACATTCAAATATCCATCCACATATTTGCACATACAATACATATTATACACGTAGTTTCCCAAACTTTCCCCAACTCGCGATAAAAGCGATAAAATATCTATATGTATATGGATATGTAGACATAAGCAAATAATAAAAGCAGAGATTTGTTTCGTTTTATTTTTCCAAGTGTTTAAAATATTATAGGGTATAAGTAGGATATTTCTGATAAGAAGTTAGAACCCAAGATTCAGCATAATATTTTATAGGCAATATGCGTTTGACGCTATCAAATTGTGCGTTATAACAATTTTAATAGAGAGAATGGAGGAGAGTAAACGAAAATTTATGTATGTGCGAACAATAAAATATCTACATAACATATGTGATTCAAACAAAAACCGTTTTATAGAGAAAAATTTAATGACGCTCTCGGTCGTACATGGCCGTACGGTCACAGCACGCTCATATGCTCATATGCTAACATCGCTCACATGCTCAATGCGATTCGGCATGATGTTGTAAAAAATATCTTTGCATATGAACTACCATCAATCGGTTCCTGTTAACAAATCGGTTCATTATATATCAACACCCCACTTTTATCGGCTAGCGTTACTGTGCTGTCATTAACAAAGCAATTAACAGGTTCGCATTGTCCTAGTACACCGTCAGCAACTTTCTGCACCTGGGACATTCAATTCACCACCCCATTTATAACAAAATATAATAGAATCAACGTGATGACTTGATCATCTAATTAAACTAGTAATTATTCCGGTGATGGCAGTTGCAAGCCCACGAGACATCTATAATGAGGAAAGAGAGGTTTCATTTCAGAATTTTTCAATTAATTTCATCGAAAGATTGAAATTAATTGATGTGAAGTAAAATAGACGTAAAGTTGGTAATGTAGTTTAATCAAAGAATGGGGCGGAGAACGTTAAAAGTGGCTCTGTAATAAAAAATCTGATTAGAGGATAATCAATGTGGTGTCTTATTCGCGTCTTCCCTTAATTGTCTCTGAATTGGTTCATCTCAACTTTTATTGGAATTCGAAAATAGGAAAAAAACTTTTCCTCATTCTCATTTTCTTTTTAAAGCCTCTAAAAGTATTACGTAATTTCATTGTATCACAAAGACCTCCCATGAACGTGAACTTAAACGAAGTTAAACCGATTTTCGATAATTTGTTGGACTCTTTTATTATTATTCGAATGGATTGTAAATAATATATAGCATATTACCTTGACGTGTATATTTCATTTCAACGAAAAAATCGCCTTTTTTACATTTTACATTTTACATTTAACGTTCCTGTTTCGAACATAATGTGACAGTTAACCATTCAACTGAAGCATTTTTCAATTTCTGTCCAAGATTGATATGAATATGTGTGCATAAGTTGTGTGATTTTTTTTATTTGAAAAATAGAATAAAGAAGCATGACGCAGTTGTCGAGGAGAAGCGCAAACGCTCAAAATTAAAATAACAAAAGACATCAAGTCGACTGCGAAAGAGAAACGAACCGAAAAGTTGGAAATTTCATATACTCGTATGTAGAATATATATGTATAGTAGTATTTTTTTTCTTTATGAAATATGCCTACTATAACTTTAATGCAACAACCACCCTGCATGTGCATATGCGAAGAAAATAGCGCGTACAACCACAACACCGCCACATTCTTCCGTTGAACTCTCTACACGTTTTCAATAAATTTATGACTTCTCTACAGCACTGAAAATTGCATATACACACATTCCATTTACAGCGCTTGAAAAAGAATACTTTAAAATGGTATATTTCGTTATTTATTGCTTAAACATATGAAAGCAACGTGCATATTTTCGGGTTGTTGTTAGGGCGATGCGAGTGAGTTAGAAAACGATGATAACGATAGGAATAGGATAGGAATATAGGATAGGAATGGTTATTTAATTTAAAAGCCTCTGGGAGCTATTCCCTATCTATTAAAGTAACTTTAAAATGGAAAAGAAAAGCAAACAAGCTCGTTGGTCAGAATCGTAAAATCGTATTTACTGCTCCCGTTGATACTATAAAGATCCTCGTGTTGCTCCAGATTAAAGCCGAAACTTATCAGAGCTTTAGATACTACCAATAAAATAGGAAAGAAAGTTGTGCATAAATAAGGCATTTACTACCACCACCTCATGGTTGTATGGCGCTCGAAGGCCGTAAATCATGCATTCTTATTTACGGCAAGTGAAGCGTTGTAAAAAGAATAAGGGTGAAATTTTTGAATTGTTGTGTATTATTTTTTTGAGAGCAGCGTGGTCAGTCTTTCAAGTATATGCACTCACGCCCTTTCAAGTAACGCAGCACTTCATACAATGGCAGCAGTGGATAATAAACAAATACTTTAAGTACCGAGAGAGAATGCGAAGTAGACAGTAGATTGCAAGTTTAATTGTGGTATTGATCTTAAAATAATGCGGGGGAAAGCAAAGGACAAGTGGTGAGTGAGGGAATGTTTCTGATATAATTTAATGCTGAGAAAGTTAGGTAAAGTTTGCTAGCAGGATGTGTATCGAAGCAGAATGTTTGGTCTAGTAGAAGTGTCTTATATTTCGAATTTTAGGGATTGTTTCGATGTAAAAAAGAATAATGGGATGTTCTGATAGTTTTCTGTTTTGATTTACAAGTATCGGAAGCGCTAACACTAGTATAAATTTATGTTTTGTCTTCGGTCTTTATACGAGAGAAGAAGAGGACAAACTTGGAGGATTCCGGTTGAATAATCCCTTAGGCTGAAAGTGAATGGAAGACGTTAGACGTGAAGCTTTTCGTCAACAAATGTCATCAACACAAAGACGCCGCCAGCAATCGAGGCGAATATTGTTAGATGTCTAATTAATTGCTTTAATGAAGCTGAAACTGTTAAGAGGCCAGAACGGGTCACGTGTGTTATGTAGTGCGGGATAACATCTGTAGATTCAGCTTTAGTATTGGTTAGCGAACGTACTATAACATACACTCATACACACATCCATATATAACATACATGTACATTTATATTTGCTATTTGCTATGGATGTGTCAACTAAAGCCACGTGTCTGAGTAACAAATCAACTAAAATTGGTAATGGAATCATGAACAAGAGAAATAGAAATTTTGCCTCAAGCACCATCTATACAAACAATCGCTCATATTACTCATTCCATCTTTGATTTGTGAATACATTAATGAGACAATCATTCGAGATGGGACTTAAGGTGGTGCAGCCCTTCCATTACCTTGATGACAAAGCCAAGTTAATCCTACTCGAATCAACCCCTAGGACTAATTGTTGTCCTTTACAGGCGCATTATAAAATATCTTAGATATACACACAACCCTTTCCTTTACTTTGCTTTTGCTTTTGCCTTTGCGTTTGCACTTGCGTTCACGTTTGCTCAACTTCCAAACTGCTTAATATTAATGCATTCAAAAACAGAGTATTTAAGAGTTATAATTTGCGCCCGCGTACCGTAACTAAGATCAATTTCGTGCTAACAGCAACATTAAACTAGAAGTTATCTTTTCATCCGACTTGATGATTTATAATGCTTCAATCCATCTACATTTCATATTCCATTCAATAATATACGAGTTATATACGTACTACGTATGCGTACGTACTAACATAGTATGCCTTGTAAATGTTTGCAATTACTTACTTAGCGTAGAATTAATACATATATTAGTATGAGTGTGCGTATCCATGTTTATACGATGCGATTTATAGAAAATAAAAGCAACAAAAAAGCAAAACCAAGACGAGATTATAGAGCAAAGGACAAATTGCTGTGGGTTGAGTTTGACCGGAATCAAGAGCGCAGTTCTGTGTTTCCGGAGTTCTAACATTAATCCACCGTTAGTCATTCAAATAGCTCCTCGAAAAATATAGAATTGTGCTTGTAAATCAACGAGTTATGCATGTCAAAGGAATAAATGATGCTTCAACAATGTGGACAGTGGATGGTTAACTTATATGAGAACATTTTATGCTATAGCGACCACCATAGTTATTAGAAACTTGAATAATAGCATTAATTATCCGGTTTTCAGTTTGAGGATCGCTCCGTATGTTCTACAGCATTCTCCGAGCTTTTTCTAAAAAGCTCTTCAAACGGCGCGTTTATATACGCCTGCTGCTGTTGTTGATGCTGCTGTTGATGCTGCTGCTGCTGCCGCTGCACCAATTAGCAGTACTGGTGCATTAGGAATTTACAAATACATTTGATCGGCAGACGATTTAATGAATAAATAAACATCAATTAACATCCCTGCATAGTTATGATATGACGGGATTGAGTGCATCCCTGATGCTTTCCTCTGTTTACTTACAAAATGCAATGCAATGAGCATGACTTCTACCCTCTGGACAAAACGATAATATAACGCTATCTGCTGATAACGTTAACGTTTAGGTTGGTTAGTTATTGGATGGTTATTGACCACCATAAAGCGGTGATTATGGACACTGACATCTGTACCCAATTCGCAATCCTCAAACCCATTTACCTTTGTAACCTGTACGTATGAGCGCACGTTATACGTTGTACGTTATACCTACAAACGGTTCTAGTGTATATTACTCAAACTACTATATCCCTTTGCAACAAGAACAATGCGCACTAACACCTCACACCCCTTTCATGCATCGACACTCGCCACCACAAACATTATATGGTATACGCTACGGTATACGGTATACACTATACAGTATATGGAATATCTATTGATATCGGCTAATCAGAACCGTAACAATATATAATTATCTAGGTGGAATTAATCACCAACTAAGAAATATTTTCATTAGTATTATAATATTGCGAATATAATAGACAAAGCGTTCGTGGTGTATTGAGAATGCAATATATACATACAAATACATACATGTATACATGTTGTATGTATGTATATTGCAATAACGCTTCAAATATAACTGCAATTAAAATCATCGGCACTAACCCCCCTTATACGTAACTGAATTCTGAATGAACGCTTCATGTCCATAATACTCCTAATGAATAGCTCAACTAATAACTTATAATGCAAGTATTGTTTAGTAATCACAATTCAATCACTTCACATATTGATGAGGATATACATAACATTCGTACGTATGTATGTACGTACGTGAATGTATGTTAAAAAGTTTTATTATTTTGTTGATGGTATAAGTAGCGTATAAAAGAATGAATCAAAAAAATGTCATGAAAGTAAACAGGCTATAAATTATTAATATGTTGCATAATCATCTACTCTAGTTAATGCAACTATTGCATGAATATGTAAGCATCGGTCAATTTGTTTCGAAATGTACTCCAATACATCAAGCTTTACTTGTCGTTAAGTCCGTCTGTATTAGTGGCAAACTGTCACATGAACAAATCTGTTTGTACCATTAGGATATTTCACTGAAATTACATTTGTCAGGTGGAATTTAATATCCTCTCTACACATACACCAACACCAACGAACGCACAACGAACACCAACACCATCCCCATTGTTGCAATGTTATGCGCTCATTATTCGTTATTGTTTATTCGTTTTTGTGTTCGATCAATGACTAATCACACACTATTTTGTGCGAAATTATGTAAAATGGCAATCTATTTATTGACTATACGTCACAAACACTTATCAATTCACAGCAAAACCTGCGATTTACGATAATTTATTGCATCAAATGTAGGTGGGTGATAAATTACATGGCATTTTTTAAAATGCAATGTAATTTAATGAAAATTCTAGTTATTAGTTGAATATTTTTGTCCACTGTCAATAGATAGAATACAATAGCCGTATTTAAATAGAAAATTATTATTAATTATTCGATTTGTTTAAACTATTATTCAATTGCATAAATAAGCGTATTTAATTAATCGTTAATAATATACGTTACGTTACATACACGTATGTGACGTATGAATATCTATCTATACGTGTATTTATAGATGCGGTATTAAAAAATTGAGTGTGGTCTATTTGTGAAAAGCAATAATGAAAAGGATTAAAACGCATAAAACTCATATGTGAAATTTTAACAGATATTGGACATATGATGTGAGCAGAATGATGTTGATGTGGTCTGTAATAATCCCTGTGAGTGACCACCACATTGCGGGACTCCGTGATGTGTGCTCTAATCTTCATTACTATAGCATTAATCTAGGCATTTCATTTCGAACAATTGTTATAAGCTTGGGATAGGCAATTTTATATATAAGTTAATATTAAATTGGAAATTTGAACGTACACAGACACATCACAAACCGCAACTACAGATCAAATCGGTTATATTGTACATACATATATTGCATTCTGATAGAGAGTTACCGAGTGGAGACTGATAGATAGCAAATCTCTCTGAAGTAATATTAGATGAGATTATGTAATTTGTAGTAATAGTAATAGTAATAGGTTTGATGTTGATGGACAGAGAGCAGTATTTGGTCGTTAACCGATTAGTCGGCGTTATGCTAAACAGTGCATTGCATCTCAGCCTATGTGACATTTGCTAATCAATGGCATTGCAGTAAATCACATTCCCGGTGGTCTGAACACGTCTAATACCAATTCTAATCCATGCATCAATCTGCCAATAATTGCTGGTGAATACTCTGACAAATATACCTTTGTTCACTTGTAACATAAGTACAGCGATATTAAGTGCACGTGCGATTTCGATAATCTTAAAAGCTCAATCTCAAATCGACTCGCATAAACTACAATATATATATGTTTATTTTAGATAAGCATGAAAATAATAATGTGCTGTGCTGCCACCATATATTTTTCATAGATGCAACACCAACATTTTCATTTATTATAATATATGTATTATAGTATTATAGTACATACAAGACACGTAGTACGATATAACTAAAATCTAATTTAACATATCTAAGTTCAAATAAATTTAATAACAAAGGCAAAGAATACGAAGAAGAAGAAATATGCGAGTATGTTACGTTACGTTATGTGTTTAACTTATGTGGTAAAGTAAAGTAAAATAATCAAGTTTTGTGTTTGTAGTGATTGTATGTATGTACACATTATTTGAGGTTGATTGCCAGTATGGAATATTACAATTATAGTTTGTAATGTATGGGCCAATCAACTCATATAAAGCGCCCCATGGCGTTGTATAACAATGTCCGTTTTTCAATATCTACCTCAAATAATAAAAGGAGTGATTGCATCCTGTCATTGGTGACACGCACAGATTATTATAAAATGGAAATTCAAATTAATATACGTCAAAGTCATGTGATGATTAATAATTAACCGATCTAATTACAAGTGCTGTTAAATCTTGATTGTAAAACAAGAGTAACTAACTTTTCTGTTGATTCAATTCATGAGCGTTCGCGACGGTAACCGCGACCGCAACGGCGACGCTCACTGTGACTGTCTGCCTATGTGATGAAATGTTTAAAGAGTTTTTTTCAAATAGATAAAGGATGATAAATTGTTTTTAACCCTTCTATTGGAAAAAGGGTCAAAATGACAATTTACTGAAACCAGTTCAACTACTTGGTAATGAAGATACCTGACACAATCACATAAATATAAAAGTTTTATAATAAATGAATCAACTTTATAAGTGTGTTTAGAAAAAGTAACGCTCCTGTCAAAATATCATTCACTGTTGAAACGTTTGAAACGTTTGAAACGTTTGAGCGTTTGAGCGTTTGAATATGAAATGAGCTAACATTATTTAGCATGCAAAGAAATGAAGATGTTTGATGGAAGAGTGTCATTTGTCAAAGAAACTAGGTGAGAACAAGCATGTTGAGGTCACCGACCCAACTTATCCCTTGCATCCCTATATACATCTCCATTTCTACATACATACATACATCCATACATACATACATACATACACTCCCTAATACTATTATGTCAATAAATGCGTGATTGCTTCTCCAACACATCCATACACGTACATACGTACATACACACATGCAACCATACACATAACACAAACGTGCATTTACGCTTTTGTGTCAAAACAACTAGAGGTAAGGTATACGTCATGAAAAAAGTTGCCAGCTACTGGCATAACATTTACCTACATTTTACATATTATTATCATTCTCAAATCTACAACCCCTACGACCACCCATATATAAATCAAAAAATAAAAGGGGAGGAAGTAGCGCTAGTAGAGTACAACTAGTAGATAGTAGTAGACAATAAAAAAAAGGACGATATGTATTGTTTAATCGCAGCAGGTGATGGTGCATCATTAATTTAGAAATTTCATTACAAGCGCAATTGTTTCATTTTGATCATCACTTTGAATAAAATTTATTGAAAATGGTGTTACGCATATTAAGTGCGTGAATTCTATGTGCAGGACTGTACATGACTGTATGCACATATTACTCTAGGGCTGTAGCCTGCAAGGGGATGCACTTGCATACGCATATAATTGTGCGTAACTATGGAAACCTGAAGCCATTGCTATTGTATATATGTCACTGGGTATATAGGTTATGTACTTCATCTTCATAGTATTTCGTATTTTATATAAGAAGAGGGATTTTGCTTTTAGCATTGATGAAGGGTTTGACGCTCTTTGCTAATGCTGCTGCAAATTAATCTGAATCCTTTTGACCCCAAGCTAAAGATTCTTGCATTATATGCATTAAACATAAAAATTACATATTCTACTATACTACTACTAGCACCAGTTTACTACTAGTATACTACTCACCATATTTCACATCTATCTTGACTCAACTCCACCCACATATATCAACCTATTTCATAAATATTCATTATTAAATCATTTCATTTTTTCTTTTCAAGAAAATTAAATTTGCTTCCTTCAAATACATACTTACATTTCCACCTAGTTAGTTAGTTACTACTCAATTATATTCTTAACCTAATTTAATTAATTTGAATTTTTGAGCACGAGAAAAAAAATAATTATAAATCGTTGAACTATTCGTTAAAAATGTTATAAAATAAATTATATAATTTTACACCTTAATTTACATGGCTCCAATTAATATCGTAGAAATTTATGATTGATTATTATTATGATAATTACATAAAATTACACACTTCCTTTCCGTTATGTGTATATATATAAACTATAAAATTTAAAACTATCAAAAATAGTTATTTTGTTGCGACGACGATAAAGCAGCAAAATAATAATGAAACACTCGTATATTTATCTGTCTTTGTACATAGTACATAGAAGTAGAAGAAAAAAAAATGAATTTATTGTTTAGCAATTTCATAAATAGTAAAAGTTTTTATGCGTTCGCTACTTTATATCATTGCAAGCGCAAAAAGGCGTTACAAATATTGTAGAAAATTTTAGTTACGAGATAACATATGGGTAATAATTCCATGTAATATATGGTGATTATCTTTGTGAGATTTAGTTGGAAGTACTAATATAGTAAAGAGCAATATCGGATGTCACATTCATCAACAAAATGTTTTAGATTATATACAATAAAAATATATTTACTGAGCTTTTAAAGATTATTTATGATCTATTTGTACGTCGGTGTAAATCAAAATTCTTATAAGATCATTCCATTTATTCTCCATATGCTTTCAATTGCAACTCATTAAAAATAAACCGAGTAAAATATTTGCATTTTTATGTTTGTGTCAAAATGCATCATCATAGCGCATAGCGCATAGCGTCGGCAATATAAAAAAAGCTCAAATAAATTTTAAATTACGCATGACAAACAATGATATATGCACATAACTGAAAAGATAATTGTAATTAGTAAAGGTTCAGCAACGTCATCGTTGGCGTTTGTACGTAATAAAAAAAATATTGTAGTAATAATGCGAGAGTATAAGTACTTGTAGTTGGTTGTATGCTGTGTGAGTGAAACAATGATAGTACGATACATTGTGCAATGCTATGTTATATATATGATATATATGAACGCGCGTTCGCACCATTTGTAATTAGATGGCGTTTGTTAATTGTTTGGATTGGATGAAACGAATGTTGAAATGTTGCAGTTTTCAGGCGTTTTGGGGGGGTGATCCCAAGTGTATTGAAATAAAATGTCCCCCGCTGCCAAAGTAAATGATAACTTATTATAAAAAATGAGTTTCCGTTATAGTAGCGCAACCCGGAAACAGAGGTTCTTTGTACTTATTATGTGCAAATACAGATTGCAGGGGTGCTACTTGCAGCCAACAACCCGACAACCAGCCACCCTGCGTGTCTCTTACTTATTTATTTCTTCAACAATGCTACTTTAAATTACGCTCATAATCACTAAAATCGAGATAATAAATTATCGCAGTATGCCCACTTTGACTTTGACAAAATGAATAATTTTCTTAACCGAGGGTGACTTTTAATATAGATAATTTTTATTTGTTAAAGAAGATTCGAAATGGAATAAAAAATAATATCAAAAAAATAATTATCAATTAAAACACTTGGTTTCTATTTACTATAGATTTTATTATAACTAAGGTATATACGCACATTTTGGCTATATAGCCAACACAGGACTAATCACAATAAAGGAACAGACTATTTATATGGTTCAGTGGGGTTTACCAAGACATATTCGGGGCAAAAAAGAAGTAACAAACAAAATTCACAAAAATAAAAGCGCTAATATTATTTTTTTCTTCAGCTCTTTCTCTTTTTTGATGAAAAAGCATACTAACTTTTTTTTAGCGAGACTCTTGTTTAATTTGTCGACAAGCATCTCTAGGTACACTAAAATAGAACTAAATAGCTAATACTAATAGTAATAATAATACGTAAAACTAAATAGGTAATACATCAAAGAATGGTGATATATGTATAGACGAAATGCGCATAATAAAATATATAGTGAATTGAAACTAGATGTTTTAATTAATTATTATTTTTTTGATATTATAATAATGGTTCACCAAGTGGTAACAACAAATCATTTAAACTTTATGAATAAAAAATATTTAATATTAATACAATGGAATCAAAATTCTGTGTTGCATCTGTGTGTAATGTGCGGCTTTGTGTGTGTCTCAATTTTCTAGCCATTAAATAAATCGGTAAAGTTGTAAAAATGTTGATGAATAGTTTGATATCGCTCACACAGTCATAAATTTAAAATGCGAAATGCAAATTAAAAAAAAGGCGCGTATACCATTAGTGTTTAAAACGTCATAAATTGTCAATTGGTGTTCAATTCGTCCACATGGGAATAGTTTGTGCTTTTACTCTAAGTGCTTTACAACATTCAAAATCGGCCAAGTATAAAGTTTATTTGTCGTTTTTAAAATCGGAAGCAAGACTTATTGTGGGCGTGTGACAGTTTTATCGAGAGTTTTAAAATATAAAAAATAAAAGGGGAATGCAATTCACCCCTTGGTGAGTCTCTTCAAGATCACCCGTACGTAATTATCCAGTTATCGTTCGGGCGTGAAAGCACACGAGCATTTTAGCACGCTTTTCTTTAAACATATTTATGTCAAAGCCTTTCAATTTTTAAGATGTCATTTCACATTATATCAAGACACCCTTGAATGCATCCAATTGCATTCAATTGCGTATAGTCCAAAGGCAAAGACAGAGGCAAAGCCAAAGCCAAAGCCAAACGATGATGATTCGGTCCATTAGCGAGAAAAGTGAAAATTATTATAATTTTTGTTTTTATAGTTTATTAATAATGCGACAGAGCCGAGCCTAAACCCCTTTTATCTAAACAGTATTATGCGAAAGAGAAATGACATCTAATGAGATAATTTATGGACTGTTATTCTGATCGGTAAGGATAAACAAAGCGAAGCTATTTAATGTGCAATGTCAATATTTATGTATTTTAGTTAAAGCGCAAGTGGATGCCATCCATATCGGCGAGATCTCATCATCAAAGTGTAGGAATTAAAAGAAGGAAGGGTCGATAATGTGTCATCGTTGCTCTTTGACAGTCAAATGTTACCGCCGCATAATGCGTAGAATAAACAAGACGCGATTCCATATAGAAATTGTACCCTCGAGTTTAAAATAACAATTTTAAATGTAATTTTAAGAAATTCACCATATCCCTAGGTAGCGATAGCTCTTGTTGACTTTGACATGAGAGCTTTAGGTTTATTTACTAGTCCAGTTCCCAATTGTGAACATTTATCAAATTGTCTTAGTGACCAAATGGACATCAATAATTCAAACGGTGATATCGCCAGTTTAGACGCGATACTACAGACCACCAGGAATATATAACATGTACGATGTGTGTTATATATATGTATCTATCTGAATAGATATAGCTAGAGTTGGTCCATAGGGTTAGAGGGTGACCCTACTGCGCTTAGCGGAGAATGGGTAGAAAACCACCACCGGATATCTAATCGGACAAGCCAAACAACCATTTCCAAATTGTAAAACGCTCCTTCGCTTCGCTTCGCTTTGCTTTGTATGGCTTCATTTCAATAGAAACAAATCATTCTGTCCAATTTGCAATTAAAAACCGACAACGTGACTTTTCTCAAATTTTTCTTCTAATCTTTGTCTGGAACGTGTCTTTGCAAAATTTTTTCTAAAAAAAGCATTCGTCAGAAGCACTTAGCCTTGGGGGATAATCAAGTGTGTTCTTCAATCTCATTAGGAAACCGTCACAATAACATTGGCTCATAGTTAGCGTGATGGCAAAAATGACTTGCACGTTATCTGAACATTAATACAAAAGTTTCCCTCTCGACAAAAATCTGCTTCTCTTCATGAAAATGACTTACGCCGCCTCCAACTTAATCTATTACAATATTATTCAGAATTATCTTTATTGATTGATGATCCCGTACGTCCAATCTTCGCATTAAAGAATATATATTATACATATAAATTTCATTTTGACTCCTGCAACTTTATTGCGTCACAACTAATGGATTGATGACATAATGGGCGAGGATTAAAAACGTGAATCCGATGACGATAAACTATTAAATATTCATCATGCATCAGGACAAAGTTTCAAGCACCATTTCTTCTATTCTATTATACAATTCTGCGGAAATCTATCTCCCTTTTTGCTTTTCGCTTTTTGCCACCTTCATCACGCATAATATCATCAACGTAACGTGGAGCGCTGAGTCTAATTATTTCATTAGCGCATGGTGAGTTAGTAATTCATCAGGTGTTAAAGTTCAAGCATGAAGGATATTTAATTGTGGCCTTTCCGGTCGAGACTGATCACACTTCCGTGATGAAAATGCATTATTTAAACACAATACCACTTGTCGATAATTCGGGGATCTTTGTGTCTAACATTAAAAAGAAGGGGCGCCACATGCTGTATTAATATAATAGGATATACACATACACATACATACATACATACATACATACAAGTACATAGTTTCAACCCCCATTTACTTGCCGTTTGAAATTAATTAAAAAATTCGAGATGCATCAAATACTGAACGGCGGGAATCCGACTAATCATTATTTTACATGTCAAACAATACGCTATAATCTAAAATTGTAAATATTAAATAAAATACCGCTAATTACAATAAGAATTTATGAACACGTGTAATTACTGGACGAATGCAAGGAAAAATTATCTTAAGCACTATAATTTAACAACTTCCAGGTCATGATATTAATGAGCTTTTTTCTAAAGAAAATTGTTGATCTGAGATATTAGCCCTTTATTTCAATCATCCAAGTCCAGTTAGTTGTGATTTGCTTAGATTTTTTTTTGCACAATATGCATTTTTTGCGGTAAATATAGTAATATTGGCTTCTTTATTTCAAGTTGTGTCATAACAAGCTATCATTATCATAAATGTAACTATAATATCGTAATAACATTTTCTCTTTCCAGGTCTCTCTGATGATTAAAACACAATAAAAAAAGATTAAGATAAAGGTAAGTAACTACTTTACAAAATAATAATCTAAAATAAAATACATACACGTATTAGATTCTAGAAGATATAATTGTACTACTTACTAATAATGATAATCAATACTCGTAGGTAAATATTAATTTGATAAATAACGTGCGTGATAAATTTTTGATAATAAATCTAGCGATTTTTTTAATTAATTAAATTATTAAATTAATTGATGCGATTTATTGCGTGTCATTTATATTCGCTGGCAAAGATGAATTATATTAAACATATAGGTAGCATATGCAAAAAACTGAATGTTTAGTAAATAATTTTATAGTTATAATTATAGTACATAGCGCAGAGAGTGCGAGAGTAATTTCATTAAAAGATGCAAGCTAATAAAAAAGTTTTTAATTAATAAAAGCTCATCAGTACAGTCAGCAAGTGATAATTCTATTAAGGCACGACTTACGAGTTTTTGCAATGAGCATGAAATGGATTTTATCACAATCTCTTTAGTTTTTTGTTTTCTATCAGCGTTCGTACGTGAAGCGCGTAGAGCGCGATTAGGTAAGCAAATTGAATTCGGCGAGCGCAGTGACGCATACACATGCATACACTGCGATCGAGTAATGACATTCCTGGCACTAATTATGAAATGGCCATTGTCTGTTAATGCACAAGGGATTACTAATTGTTTGTATATTGTCAATTTGCATCTGATGAATGCTACGTTCTATACGCGAGCCATTATTAAAAAAAAGGTGTTGAAAATTGGTCGAATATGAAATTTGATATGAATATTAATGGGATGTTCAAATTGGAGGATATTTAAAATGATTTGTAGATAGGAACGCAGCACAACAATACGTGATGATATTTGCTTGTATGTGTGGACGGATGGATGAATGTGTATATGAATGTGTAGTATACGTGATAATCTATTTTTGCACCGTAGTACTACTACTCACATCGTACGAAAACGTATACATGTTATACCATACAAGTATATATGTTATAATGTATTTCGCAGCTCGTTACATGTTTGAGATGCAAATGGTAAATGCAATAACTGTTGCGCCGTTAGAGAGTTTGTGCGAAATGCTTTGCTCTAAGCACAATGTAATATATTAAGCTATCATTACAAAGGGCTCGTGCTCGCATTTTATGATGATTGAAGTTCGAACTGTGTCAAGTCACTTAACATGCGAACCTGGTTTATGGTTGAGCTTTACTATCGCGCTATAAAATATTTCAAATGTATTTAAATGAAACTTTTTAATTTCCCCATAAAAATCAGATAGTTTTATGCCACTTTTGATTTAACGGCCCCTGAAGATATGCGCTTACGCCTCGGCTTACATGTGCACGTATGTATGTATTCCGATCCGCCCGTATCCATCACCGCGTTATCAGAAAGAAAATCGGATGGAAATGCTGTTGGGACCGGTGTATAGTAAATGTATAGTATACTATGGTATAGTAGCCGAATGACGGCGGCAGTCATCTCAAGTCGTTTCCGTATTGAGATGAAGCCCTCAAGTGCCACTCTTTACTGCTAAATACCTCCATAAACACCAATATCCGGCCATAACCCGCTGCGTGTAATATCAATATGTGCTCCAAGACTACCGCTACTGTTTGCACTTAAAACCTCAAGGTACTCGGTTATATGAACTCATGCAGATACGTGTATGTGTTTTTAAATGCCAGTAGTACAATATTATAGTATAAATAAAATTGAAAATTAACAAAGTATTATTATATAGCATAAGAAAAGATGATCTATAAAACACATTTCGACAACTACACCATCTCGTATAAATTTACGCATTTCGCACTACGCTCTACGATTGCTACCAGCAGCTATAACAGAGAATTGAGCCAAAATCCACCCCATAAACCAATCAAAATTCCGGCCTTATCAATTGTTACATTTGTTCACTGTATTCGGACAATCTTGTCAAGAGCATGAAAACGTGATCAGAATATTGAAATGGCTATAGAATTGTATCAACAATTGAGTTTACAAAACCAACTCCATTATCGGCATACGATTAGTGTTTGCGGAGGACAAAACACATGTAGCAATTGCTTGTTTTGTGTCCGTTGTGGCTCGAGCCTGTGAGCCGTGAGCCGTGAGCCTGTTGAACCTACGAATACTAGAAAGGATAAGCACCTGTAGAATATTAATGACGCGCTTGATGAGTATTTGAAGGATGCGAGATTGCGTCTGGTGGAATCGGCATAGGGCTCGCCTCTAAGGGTCCTGAGGTCAGAATGCGTAACGAAAATCCAACTCAATAACAACTTGGACAAACTGATTTATTATTAGTGTGTGACTTGATACAAGGATTGGGCGTTTATTGAGGACACGAAACGCCATCTTGACTGACATTTCATTTAACTTCTCTTCTCCTGGTTGTCACTCAGAACGCTTCTGGTGCGAGCAAAACTGTGCGACTCATCCATGTGTGATGCTGCTAAATTACCTCCGGAGATTACATTTATATTGATTAGAAAAGTAGCCCTTTTCAGAATGAGGCATAATGATTAATTGAATTTTCTTGTATTTCGAGTATGTGTCCTGTGTTTTGATTAATTCCACACTAGATACGATTTGAGTTGCAATACATTTCATTCATTTCATAGTATATAGTATGTACCGGCAAGCAACTCTACCGCCGCTTCACTCTACGATGAATGATTGAACGATCGCGCATTTATTGTTTTAGATGTTAAATACATCACTCATATTCATTGAATATGCTCTCTCAACAAGCCGGCACTTAACGCACTAATGGCGATATTACTACTCTACTACTACTCGTTATAATCTATATCATTTACTCATTTACTCCTCGCATCAATTATCCAATTCATTGTTTTCATTCCTCACAATCAAACAAATCACAAACATACTAATAATTCGTTTAATATTTATTAATGCATACAGTGCGCTTAATTGAAAGGTACACAAGGGAAAAAATAACCTATGCAACTAAATTTTTTCAAACATTCTATTTTAGATAAGGATATTTGTAAAATTGTCTAAGTAAATTATATCTTTATTTTTGGCATTTGACACAAATTTAAATTTTTGTTTTATTAGAAAGTAATATCGGTATAGAGTAAAAATTGTAAACATGCTATACTTTAAGGCAACTTTTGCAAAATTGTGAACATGTGCAAATTTCCACGTTTAAGAATAGTGTAATACCTTGAAATACGAGTTTAATTCGTTCCATGGGCAACCTCGTAACTCAATCTGCTCTTATCGCAAACGTAATTAAATCTGATAATATAAATTCATTTAGTTATTTCATTATTTTAGAAAATTATCAAACTAAAAATATGCAGATGCAGAATAAATAAGGACGTAAAAATAAAATGATGATTGTTTACTTGTTTACTGCTTTTTTCCTAGAAGGTTTATAATATTGACATTTTTATGGTTTTCTTTCAATTTTCTTTGATTTTCGCCATTTTTCATCAGAGCATTTAAGAATTTTCATTAAAATTACTCTAAAATGTGAAAAAACAGATCTTTTCACTACCAATTAAAATATAATAATAAAAATACATTTAGTTATTTCATTATTTTAGAAAATTATCAAACTAAAAATATCCAGATGCAGAATAAATAAGAACGCAAAAATAAAATGATGGTTGTTTAGTTGTTTACTGCTTTTTTCCTAGAAGGTTTATAATATTGAAATTTTTTATGGTTTTCATCCAATTTTTCTTTGATTTTCGTCATTTTCCATCAGGGCATTTAAGGATTTAAATCGTTAAAATTACTCCAAAATGTGAAAAAAACACAGTTGCTTTCACTACCAAAAAATGTAAGTCGCATAGATTAAATTTTAAACGTAATCTATATTAAAAATTGTAAAAGTATTGTTGCATTTTTGTTTTATGTGTTATTGCCACAATAGCATCCATCGTCAATTTTTATTATTATCATTGTCATTACGAAAAACAATGTTTGATAAATCGAGTATAGGCAAGAGTTTGAAAGTAATGGCAATTTGCATGGACGATAACCAGAAATGAAAACATATCACCACTCATCAAACGTTATTTGTTGGGGGCCACATGTCTGGGAATGAATACTGTAATCTGAACTCATGTGACGTTCTATATAAATGTATATGCATGCATGCGAGGAAATTGTACGTATCATTAGGTTGGCCCTAATCAAATAGGCCCATCATCAAATACATGCCAATCATGAGCACCAATTTACTGGCGCTAGGTAGTAGCGCATCAACAACCGAAAAAAATATCGCCTGATATTTATCAACGCTGCACAAATTGCGCCAAATTATTCAGTACGTTTCATTTGCAGCGCGTTGTTTGGTTTTTGTTTGTTTGTTTGTTCGTCGGTGACAATTATTTTGATGAGATATTTCGAACTACGAGCGACCGCATTGTTTCATGACCCTTTTTTTTCATTTTATCGCTCGCTCGTATAAATCTCCAATTGAGAACGATTTATAACGAAAAGTGCGATTTTAATAACAGATAATTTAAGGAGCAAAAACCGGGATATATCGAACGGTATTTAAATATAGATTAAGTTTTACTTTTTGATCACAAAGTAAAGCCCTACACAACGCCCTAATTTAATCTATTTTATTCATAACTCGCTTGATAAAAAAAGGAACGCGTTTTTTAATGCATGAAGAGCAGTTTATAATCCCTGTAATATTTCACTCCACATCCGACAAGTGTGAAGAAGAATAAAGCAACAAGATTGATAACTCAGTGGATTCTATCAAAAAACATTACAGGATGAGGACCAGTATGTACTGGTCACAATTCGATACAATTTGCTACGTGTGCAGATAGATGACAAGGAGTAATCAATCATTTCGATCCCTACTACCCCTTTTTCTATTTGTAATCGACTCTGAGGACACTATCAACAAATGTTTTTCTATAGAAATGACCCACATTGTAAAAACACGTGAAGGCATGACTTTTCAAATACGAATCGTGTTCGGTGTGTATGAATATGCAATAAAATTTGCTTCATAATTTCAATTTGATTTATCATTGATCAATTGAATTAAAATCAGTAAACGACGTGCCATGGTAGAGTTTTCATTTTTTTTTTGTTCATTTTGTTTATTGAATGAACGTCATATTGGGAATGAATTTAAAAGCTATTATGCATATTTAAAATAAATACTACTCATATTTATTATAGACATGCATGTAGGAACATATATACTGCAAATAAAAATTGAGGCGAAAAGAAATTATTGAATTATTTGATTAACTTTCCAGGAAGAATAATTGTGCTCCTCGGGGAGCCTATTTTCTAAAATTGCTACTTATTTTAGAGCACGTATCATTAGTTTTGCAATTTTATTAAAAATCATTGATTAAAATGAACCATTCAATTGGAAATCCTAAATTAAAATATTTACATGCACACAGTATTTGTATGTTTGTGTATTGGAAGAATACAAACTAGCTGTATTAAGAAGAAAAAAAAAAACAGAAAAAAAAACTATTGTATAATACATTCGAAGGAACGGAATAAATTGATATGGTGTTCGTAAATCAACATTACGACAGAGAATAAATGTGTTTCAAGGTTGAGTTTTTTTCTTCCGTTTAGAAAATTTGTTATAAAGAAATGCGTTGATGTTGATGTGAATCAAGAGATGTGGTTAAGCAAGTGCTATCTCTACTACTACCGTGCTACGCAGCAAAACCTGCTGCTAGTGAACAACTTTTGCCTTTACGATTATAGTTGTTAAATGCAATTGATGCCGCTTGAATAAATACTTTATGTCTGTCAGTAACGGATTTAAGTATTTGTAAACCTCAGGTCTCAAACAAAAAAAAAAACAACAACGAAAGAACAACAAAATTATGTTCAAATTATTTGGAAGTTAATTAACTTTATGATTGAATCCAAACAGACGATGAGAAATTATTCATTATTCAACGTAGCATTACTGGTTATTATTTAAAATTAATCAACCTAATAAACTAGATAAATTTAATAAGATGATTAAGTGGCTCATGGTGTAAAAGGTCAATATTTCAATTAATTATTAAATTTATGGTAGATATTCGCAATTATTAATTACAAGACAGATTAATTTAGTGGCCTGATCTATAAACCAAAGAACAATGGGCGATTTTCCATGTGCTGCGATTATATAACGTGTAAAGTGATTTATTGTAAAGTATATAAAAATAATTTACTATTTTATGGTAATTAGATGAATTTAAATAACTGATTAGGTATTCTATTTCTATAAATAAAATCAGCAAGTTTTCAATAAAGAACAAAATGAAATTGCACAACGTTTAAAATTCAATTTAAGTGCACATTACAAAATATTCAGGTACCTATTTCTAGAAAGTTTACATAGAATATACATTTAGTGCAAATGTTAAGTAAATAAGTAAGAAACTTGTTTAGAAACAATAAATATTACAGTAGCAACAACAAATTCATTAATTATTTACTACTAATTTTATCTGTTAATTATGATTCAATAGGAATTTGTGTAGTATCTATTTTCATAGGCAAACCTTATTATCATGATATGAATATTGAATTTCAAACTATGTAATTTACTTTTAAAAAAGCGTATGGAGTAATGAATATGCAATTTTTTAATATAAATTACAGCAATTTACATTAATTATTGTGATAAATTAATCGACTAGTTAATAGGAGAAAATTAAAAACGCGCTCGATTCAATAGTTAATGAATAGAAAAATTAAAAAGTGTTGAACATATAGAGTGAATGAATAAATTGATTTATGTATTACAATGCACTTTCTAAGAAGTGTAACTAAAATATTTATATATTACAATATAAAATCGAACTCATAAGAGTGAAGTAATATTAAATATTGTCGTTCATGTATGCATATATAATATATGTATACTTAGACGAAAATTACTATTACATAATACTATGCATTTGATTTTGTATGCATTAATTTGTATTTATATACAATCAAAACAGATAATATTTGTATTCAAGCCGAAGCCCTATTATATGCTCGTAGAAAGTTATTGTTGACTTATTAATTAGTATCTGCAATTGCAATAGTATACATATAGGTATAGGTATATAGATAGTATATTATTACGTCGAGCCATAGATTAAATTTAATACTAACAAAAGTTAGTTTGAATGCGGCCAGAGGGTGCGTATAACTAGATTGGTCTATACTATAGACAGAAAGGGTTCCTTCAAGGTAATTATTACAGACGCATTTCCTATATAATTGAAATTATTTTGTAAACTCAATCGTAATAAAAGAGTAGCGTTACGTTACATTAACTCTAACTTAACAAAATTATAGAAAATTGATGGTGATATCTATTTTGACGAGTTCAAACTTATAAAATAATAAATGCTTTTACTGATATGTTTGTTTGATGAAACCACATCGAATTTTCCACCCGAATGCACGCATCGTTTCGTAAAAACTTCCATTTATAACCAAAAAAAGCAAAGGAAAGTTCTTCAAAGACAAATAACATTTGGGGCGGATTATAAATGACATGCACTACTGAATCAACAAAGAACAATAATTTTTTTGTATTCGCGTATAATAAATTTATATCAAATATAGTATTGTATCTACTTGCATATTCAAGTAGAGATAGTGAATTTCTTAATTCTTCATTTTCACGCTTGATTATTATTATAATAAAATGCAAAACATATGCTGTGCGGTGCTGTCTCGAAAAATACAAACACTTGTGATTATTATTGCGTGTACGATTAATATCTGGTTATTATTAAATTAATATAACAAGATTTTTATATAGATAGAGTGGTGCAGTCAGAAAGAATAGGTTCGTTAATGGATTGGGGAAAAATACTGAAATTTATGTTTCCTAATATATTATCATGTTTGCTTTACCACTTTGCATTTGACATTATTATATACGTGTATCTATCTATGTAAACCTACATGCTTTTTTATTTTACTTCAATTTCACATCATGATTAATAAATTTAGAAAAATAAAAGCAAAACAAAAAACAAATGTTTTATGCAAGCTGTGAGTAAAAGTGTAAAAGTGTTAAGCAATAAAATATTAAATAATATATAAATCGAACTACTACTTGTATTTATTACTAAACTTTCTACAAACATAAACATTCTTCCACACAAACTTGAATACGTTTATCCGGTTAGTAGATAATAATTTAATAGTGATTTTATCAGCGTAATAAACTCAGCTTATTAAATTGTTAATTAATTACTAAATAGAATATTTTATGAAATGTCATACTCTTAATCTGAAATATAATTTTAATAATTAAATTCCTTATTACTATTATATATAACTCTACTATAGTGTGTCACAACATGATAAGATAATACATACCTAATATTATATTACGGTGTATGATAAATTTAAATAGAAAAATTCCTAAATAATTATTTATTTAATATTTAATCTACATATACACTATATATTGTCTAATTGGCCTAATTAATTCATATTCATTCATCTATCAAATATATAAATATGAGTATTTATTCCATACGTATGCACTTATATACTATATATGTTATTAAATACCAAAATGATAAGCATACACAAAAATATGATGCTATTGGTATTGGAGGTACATTCGCAACAGAAGGGAACGACTTTAAGAAATATTATTCAATTGCCTGAATCTCCGACATTTTACCTTAAATTGGGACGAAAATTAAGTATTAGACGTAAAATGTTCTGATCTTTCTGAATTTCATTTAAAACATGGGTGGTTCCAGTAAAAAACTAAGTTGGCCATCGGTAGACCATGTGGACACTTCGAAAGACAAAGTAAATATCACCATTAGAAGCGTTTAAACAAATCATATCGACCTACGTATTGAGATTTTTTTATTAACCAATCGTTTTCAAAATAAAAGGGTGTTGCCGGACTTATAAAACACCAGCCCTATCTCCGATGTCTTAAATCAAAATTGCGTAGAAATCACAGACTAGATGTAAAATATTGTGATCTTTCCGGATTTCAATTAAAAAATGTGGGGTTTCATTTAAAAAAATGAGGTTGCCCATCGGCAGATAATGATGGGCAGTTCCTAGGACAAAGTGAATATTCCCATCAAATGCATTTAAAAAAATCATATCGATCTACGTGTTCAAAATTTTTAATTGAAGGGTGTTGCTGAACTTATTAAACTCACTGTATGTACCATATATATTGTACTCGTATATCATACACGTACGAGTACACAGGAGTAATAATATTTTTGATAGATTAATATGCAGGAGGAATAGAATATTAGCTGGCTGATTGACCAACATTAGAGGTAATTATTTATTTTATTGAATAATTGCGCTTTAATCTATGCATGGAATTGCATTTTGTGGGAACGTACAAGTGGCAAAATGTTCCAACATTGATACGTACAAAATAAACCATTTTCTGTCATTACAACCACATCATAAACAAGCTGATAAGCGATTTGGTTTGATGATGATAGGAATCAATTTCAATTGTAGCGGATGGCGGATAGATTCTTGAATGGGAAATGTTAGTTTTGTTTAAATTTACTACCAATAAAACGAGGGTGTGAGTTTTAGTACAAAAAAGCGGAATTATTTTGAATGTCATCAATGCAGGTGGGTAGTCTGATTCTATCTATTTCACACAGATAATTAAATGTTTTTTGTACGCAATTATTCGTCATCGTGCATCCTTTTTATTACGACAGATACATCACGCTACTTTATTTACAAAAAGGGGAAAACCTTTAGAAATATACCGTCTGATGATTATCAATGAATTTGTAACAAAACAAAAATGTTTAGTTTCGAAACACGTAAATTTTTACTATTTCGTCGTTGGTGAAAATTGTTCAGGGATTATTTTTCTAGATAAATTATTCATAACTTTTAAATATATTCCATCACGAAATCTGTCATCGTAAATGACATGAATTTAATATTTGTATAGAATACATTAAGGGTCCTGGCTTATATTCATACACATATACACATATACACATTTTTTTTATCGAAATCATTTGATCGCTAAAGTGAATCCCATTGATCGATCGAATTTTTGTTTCGAGTATAATTTGATATAATAACCCTAAATCGTGATATTTACATGAGATCTGTGGCCACATGTTCTCAATAACAACGCTCTCACACAATGACATGCAACCCTACAATTATCCCACCAACCTTTAAATTGAATTATAATATCCTGTGCTTCAAAACATTTGTATATCAACAAATTTCCACCAAATCATTAAGAAGACTACTCACATACTAATAGTTGTTTAACCCTCATATTTAGAAACACCAATGTTAAATAACCCAAAAAAATAATCACCCTACATTTAAAAGCAAATTATAAATTTTTATTACTAAACTAGTTTTATTGTTCCAAAACTAAAATCGGTTTAATATAAAATTTATAAACCGATAAGTATAGGGTGCAACTTAAATCACCCATTCCAACAATCACTGCTTCATGAAAAAAAAAACTTTCTACATTAACGTTTTGTATTTAATTATTCCTAATTTGAAATAGTTTCCAGGTTTTAGAAACTAGCATTAAATAATATTATAATAATTAGCCTCACGTCAACAAAAATAATTAATAATAATTTTACATATTCGATTAACTAATTTGAACATTTATATAAATGCTGATTTATCATGACGTGCATATATTTGAGGTTTTCCAAAGCAAATAGGTAGTATAATACGTCAAAATAACGCGGTTTTTCTCAAAACAAAATTCTATTTTCCCCAACCCTACGAAACAATTTACTACAATTATCAAACAATTAAATCTTTAATAGCGAAGAAATGAAAAAGAACAAAAACCACACGAGCAGTTGTAAATTGATTGGATTAAATGGTTTTGTTCTTTTAATAAATAGTAAATTTACTTCCTCGAGTCATTTAATTACGCTTGTGATTGTTTCTATTTAAATAAAAAAGTGTAATAATGTGTTGTATAAGAGGTAGAAAAGTCAAATATTTTATTTCCTAATATTACTTCCTTCCGTGTTTTGAGACTTCCTTATATGAATGTATGTAATAATAATCAAACTGTCTGCGGCGGCTCTCCCACTATCAAGCGCAAAAACTTTTACTAGAAATGAATGTTTATTAAAATAATATGAAATAGGCTCATGGTCGTTCTTATAAACAGTTTTCGGTTGGTGTTTGTAGTTGTTATTTCACTTTCACTAACTTAACATTCATTTATGAGGTAGAGGGGCTTGAAACATTTTACGAGTGCACAAGGCAAGCTACTAACTGACCAGTCAATAATCAAGATGTCTTCAAAACGCTAATCAATCAATTAATTATATCTATAGTTTAAATTTAAATAAAATATGGCATCGACGCGAAAGATTGTTGTTCGTATTGTGTTTATAGTGTGTATGATTTTAATACTTCTTGGTGATTACACTGGACTATTAAGTAAGATAGCTGGAATTAATTACAAGGATAATCAAAATGGTATGAGACGAAGACCCACGAATCCAGGCTACACAGATATTAAAACAAACATTGATTTAGACGCCGATATAGAAGACGAATCAATTAAAAGCTTAGGTAAATTATCTATTAATAAATGAAAAAAAAAACGAACGCAGTAAATTATTGTACAATCTGGAACTTGCGTTTTAGTTTTATGTTAGACATATAAAGTCCTTGACGTTCACAAAGCAAGGTTTATTAATTAAAATATCAAATGAAGGCAATGTTTATAAAATATTATAATGCAATCTCAGCAATAATGCAAAGACAAATATTTTGTTAAATAATATAATGATGTAACGTTAGCGATCTAAGTATTTTGCAATACATACGTGTGATGATTAGCAACTATTAAAACAATAACAATAGGTTTAATACTTAAAATTAAAATAAAATCAATATATTGTTTTAGGAGGTCAAGCATCCAAGTCACAAATATTAGCAACTATTAAAAATGCCTGTTTGCCGAAATTGATATGCGAATTGAATGCGACCCCACAGAAAGACAAATTAACCGATTCCGAAAAATCTCTGTTGTCTTTGATAAGGTAAGTCAATGAGGTAATAATTACGAGGAAAGTTATTACGTCTTCAAGAGTAACCTATTGAGTCAGAAGAAACTGAAAGTCATTACGGAATACACGTAACGTCACTTTCTCCTCTGCTGTAATAAATAAAATATTGTTACATGACGATTATAGTGTTCCACATACTTTACATTACAATTAAAGAATATAGTGAATTGTTTCATTTCTTTTAAATAGAGATAAATGGTTTTTTTTATCTGTTTAGGGATACGTCAATTGGTACGACAGCGGAGCTAACATCGAAATATCATTTTGCCGCACATATGGGTCAACTTATTGCCGGCGTGGACGGCAACGGTTGCCATAATTTCTATCCTACATGTCCATTTCCTGGATTGCAAGTCCTTCAAATTATGAAGAAAGTCAGGATGCGTTAAAAATCAGATTTTAAAACGAAAGGAAATAAAGGAAAATTCGTTTACGACATAAAAAATATATAGTTTTTAAGAAATTGATTGAAAACTCCTCTAATCTGATCTTGAAATCAAACTGTGTTCAATTGATCAGTGCATCTAGTCTAATTTTAAACTATAAACGAAAAGGTAAGAAAGCGCGCGCTATTTTTAAATAATTGCCTTGCAGGCTGTGTATTATTGTTCAAAAATAATAAAAAAAATATGTGATTGTAATTGTTATTGCATTAAATAAACCATAGATATAATTGTATATGTTTTTATTTGCTTAATTAAGTTGCATGCTGTTTTTACCCGAACGCCAATATTATTGCAACATAATATTTTTTAAATTGCTATTTAAAGTAGGACGCATTTTTACTTGAAAACAACCTTCAATTATAATTAAATATAAATTAGATTTCACTACGAGTTATTAATCGTGTGTTAAATTGCTAGAAAACAATACGCTTCGAATGAACCCGAGCATTAATTGACAATAAAATATTAATAAATGTATTAATAATCACGAAGTAATTTAAAAAATTGCAGTCTCGCTCTTTTATAAACCTGTTGTACTAATATTTTCAATCATTAATCATCCCAACATCTTCTCTAGTAATTAAATCTTGATTCTTATCTGTACGTAAACAAAGTTTATTATTGTTTGTTAATTAATTATCCATTAAAACATTATCATGAATAAAAAAATTCAGCGCATCTCGAACAAAACCAAAAATCCAAGAAATGATCTCAACTTAAATAACAAACAAGTTGATTACTCTAATTAAAGTAATAAAGTTCAAATAATTAAAGTTTATGGTTCTAGTTAAACGTATTTAAGAATGCGCTTTTTATGATTTGCAAAAATTAAATTGAGGTGATTTTCGCTTTTATAATAAATGCTAGAATTTTATTATTTCTTTTTTCTTTTTACAATATTAAACATCTTTTATAGTCTAAAACTAATTATTGCTGTATTAATTGAATAAATTAGTACAAAAGTGGTTGAACATAAATTTTAAGTGAAATTGTTATTATGGCTCATAAATTTTATAAATAATTTCATGCATAATTTCAGAAAACTGGATTTTACAACAAGTTTACAGTGCATTTTGATTTAATGGAAAATTTATAGGTAAAAATGATGTTATTAGTGTTAGTGTGGCTATAGTGTGCTATAGAAAAAGTGCTCTTTTTTATGTTCAAGTACATACAATACATGAACGTAATATCCCCTTAAATTATGAAATTTGTAGATTGTTTACGTTAACAAACCGGATAAAATTGCGTTAAACGATTACCTCAAAATAGATTACTAACAATAAAATGCGCAACTGAATTTATAGTTGGCAATTAAAATTTTTGCATAGAATTTTATTTATCAAGTTGTTTCTCCTAAAGTACGGGTAAATTGTTGAAATAGCCTAGACCCAGCAACAGCTAATGAGCAAAGTGATAAATTCTACGCTTATTGCTCATGAATGCCAACGATTGTAATGTTATGTTAATTGAAAATTTAATTTATATGCACGTACTGCAAGACACAATTGATTAAGAAATATTACGGGTTTTTATATTGAAAATATAACGACATTACGCGGTGAATTTAATATCAACAACTTTCGTTTTCAAGACAATAAAATCGAATGGAAGGAAGCATAAAATATAATTCAATATTAATACATACAGCAAGATAAGTTAGTGGCAGGAGCTTAGGAGTGGTGGTTAAAGAAACTTTCACCGATAACATAACACTCACTTAAGTTTGTAGCCGAAAGAGCTGTTTATTTTCACTCGAAACCTAGAGTTATAAAATTTGTGTCCATTCAAAATGAAACTAGAAAAATTAGTATTTAGTTTGTTTGTGATGTTACTGTTTTGTTGCTGCATCTTGGATCAACCATCGACAGTTTTAGCGCAAAATCAAGCATTTGAATTGCCGGTAGAATTGGTCGGCTTCCCAGTTATCATAATTGCAGTACGTTTATCAAATTTTGTGAAAAAGTTGGCATATTCATTAAATCCAAGTAAGTACTTTAGAAAGTCTCAAATTTACCAAAAATAAAACTTTCATTTTTGATAAATGAATAATCATTGTGCAATCATTGGAATACGTGCTAAAGTGAACACCGTCCATTTCTGTTTTTTGCTTTACTTTACTATTCCTATATATGATATTAATAATAAATAGAGTAAAGTAAATAATTTGATCATAAACGTTTCATTATCAAACACGAATCAGGCATTTCAGCATTTATGTTATAGTTTATGCACGTAAGGTGACTGACATTCTAGCTAGTAAAATTAAAATAATTTGTTGCAAGGAACATATGCGTCTCGGTCACGAAGAGCAATTGAGAGTGAAGAGTTGATAGATATGGTAGAAGCAGAAAAACGATTAGTGGCAGAACTGGGAGAAAACGTATGCATTTATACCAGGGTTTGTTTGCATCATGCTGAGAAGGCCAGAAAATCGCTTGGGAGAACTAGAATTAATAACCTTGATTGGAGCGACATATTTAGGTAATACTACTATTGCATATATTTTGAGCACTACATAGTCGTAGAGTAGAAAAAGCAATAACAACAACAACAACAAGAACAAAAAAACGATTGGTAGTATGGCAATAATTCCCTTGTGAAAAAATAATGAAACAAAAAACGCAAAGCTACAAAGAGATCCAATTTTAATTTATGCATGCATATCCCCAATATATCAATATTGAATAAAATGCTTATGCGTATAATGGTAAATTTTAAATTGAATTGAATTTCGTAACAAAGAGTAAATGTAAAATGTATAAGCAAACAAAAATATATCAATTCTTTAGTGGTAGTAGCAATTTTGTGATGAAATCGTACGTCATTTGAATACAAATCCACTCTAATGCATCAGTTTCGATTAGATTTCAATGTAGATAAAAATCAAACATTCATATACATGTATATATGTATAGCGTTAAAAAGTGAAAAAAAATGTATATATATGTATATGAAATCAATATGGATTACTTGTATATTAATAAATCGCTTTCAATTTTAGCCATTACAAAACGTCGTCGGAGAGGAACAAGGAATTTTATCTGCTAAGTGTATTCTTGGGTGATATTGTAGCCTCCCCTAGATTCTGCAATCAGTTAGCTAAAAGGGGACGCCAATGTAGAGATTAGCATAATTAGACGGTTTGAAATGTAAATAGTTAATTGTCAGGTCTGGTGTTTTAACCAAATTTTCAAAGCAATGCTGGAAATTTTGAGGGCATTTAAACTATAATTGCTCAATTTAAAGTCAAACTAAAGAATTCTATCAACGTTATGTGTTACGTCGTTTCTATTCTATTCTACAATCGTAAGTTATTTATAAACAGAATGTATGTAATATTATTTTTGTTGTTTTGAATAAACATTTGATGATGAAAACGAATGTCAAGTGAAATTTTATGCGTATATTATCTTATTTGCAAAATGATCGTAGGACGAGGCGTTTTGCTTTATTTGCCAAGTTAGGACACCCACAAGACTTTCTTTTTGTTTGAGTGAAATTTTAAACATGTTGAAATATTTATTTATAAAGTTGCGGGTCTAAAATTCGATCTTTATTCAATAGGAAACCATCTCAGCGACTTTATCATACGTATAGTATAGTATACTAGAGTGAAATGTGTGAAGCAAAGTGGTTTCTGAAAGTGTTGTTGATAGGAGTTGCTGTTAAAGGTTGCCATCTTATCACAACCAACGAAATCCCTAATGGAACAGCGACGATACTATGGTAAGTTTCATTTTTAAATTCATTTTTATATTCGATAATATTTTATCTAATGCATAAACATACTGGATATTACTAAATATGGACCAGTTTTATATTATATATATCGTAGTATATGAATATAAAGAAAGACATTTCTCGTATAGGAACCTATCAAAATATGCAGTCGAGCATCAAGGACGTGTTAAAAGTGTTAATGTGGAAGAAGGTAGACAAAGTGGACAGTATTATCCTTTTCCCAACAACATCTACAACAGGCCGCGTCCTGAAGGTTACGGTTATCGACCTCCTTATATAGGTCAAGGATTTAACAATAGAGAGCCTAACAACTTAATGCAGGCGTTAAATTCAATAGCAGCAAATGATGAATTGCATTGCGTGCCAAAACTATTATGCGAATTAACTTCAGGTTCAAGAACTGAAACAACGGAACTGCCATTTCTTCCGTTTAATATTAATATGGATTCCTTAGTTGGGTGAGTCATGCAGTTTATTCACTTTCTACTAACTAACAAATGCAAGGAACTAACTACCTATATGTAATTACATATTTTAAAATACTTTCACACGAATGCATAATAAAACAATAGAAAGATTATTTTTTCTTATTTTATATTTAATGCTTTTGTAGATTGCTGTCGACGATAAATGGATACAGCGACAATCCTATTATATTATTTGGCCGAGCTGCTTTACTAGGATTATCAGCAAGAGGAAATTCAGCTGGATGCTCTTATGCATATCCTCGATGTCCAACAGAACCTGACAAATTAGTTAATTATTTGAACAATTACAATGGCGGCTTCTTCCGATATTTTAACGGTGCACCTCAAACACCCCAACATTATCAGCATCACTATCAGCCGAATAATCAGTATCAACAACATCAATATCAACATCAACACCATCAATATCAGCATCAGCATCCCTTTATTCACCAGAACCATCAGCTACAACATTACGGATATCAAAACAACTATTATAATACCCAACAAAGGATTCTCACGAAGCCAACTTATCCCGCAACAAGTTCGAATCCTTATGATGATGATGATAACAATCGATTAAACTCGGCAATAAAATTTCCTGCAGACGAAAACTATATATCGAATGAAATAAAGGAATCTTTTTACACGTATAAATCACCTAAAACTCTAACATTTCCGAAAGGAGAGACATCCGTTCCAAGTCAATATCATTCTAGAGATCCAAAAACATTAACATTTCCTGCTGAAAATATCGTAAATAATGTGCTGGAATTCCAACGACCTTTGCCAAATCATGTTGCATTACCAATGATATTTCCTACGCGAACCGGCACTGGCGAATTAATCCTAGACACAGATGCATTCGATAACGACTACCACAACCATAAACATTATTATAATCATATACATTTTAATTAAATTAATGAATCTTAATTGAATTTAACAACAACAGCAGCAACGAAAAAAAAAAACGAAACAAAAGGCAATGTATGTCTATGTATAGTAGGTACGTATGCGTACTTACATATAAAGAAAGATTGTTTATATGATAGCTTATAAACATTAATAAAATGTAAAATATACACGTGCATATCGTGAGAAGAAATGACACGTAATTCCTAGATTATTATTACTTTTTCATGATTCACTTTACCTCAACATGATAACGTTCTTTACGTACATTACGTAGATACATGCACTAAGTTATTGTTTTAAAAGAAATTTACAGCAAATCCGCATTGATGTTGATAACAAATAACAACGCTCCATTTTTTTTATAAATAAATTAATCATCAAAGGACAATGTCTAGTATTTTTTATTTTTCAACAATGATACGAAGAAACGTATCATAATAATCATCATGACTGACTATTTCATATTTGACTCAAATATGAATGCAACCAACAAGCGCGCATTTTTTGTTTCTCTCTCTTTTTAAATGATGGTATCTTTCTGAGAGATATCAAAGAGTTTTCAATAATTAAAACTAGGGAAGTCATAATTCATTGTCACGTATAGACGTAAATGAACGTAATAATAAGTAACGAATAACAAAAGAGTCTTTGAGAGGCGCCAACTTCAAAGTGTTGCAACACGTTAGAATCGGACCCTCTTTTTCCCGTTTATCCCTTAATACCTAACAAATCCAGAGCTTGCATCTAACCAAATCAAGGTTTACCGCGTGCGCTTTTCTCTTATATATTGTTCTTTTCGCTGATTTGCACAAGTTCATAGTGAAAAAGCAGCACGACGCGTCGTTTTAAAATAATGTTTTTTGCTTCAAAGAACCCTAACAAAGTCCACTCACATGAACGTGATAACTCAAAGAGTAGAAATTTACGATCTCATACCATTAAATGTGCATGAAATTATCGTATTATAATTATTTAATGTTTAAGTGAAAAAATTTGTAAATCATAGGATAATTGTAGCCTCCAAAAAAGCCAGATTTAAATAATGAATTAAATTTCACGGACTGGTTAACTTTAATTGAAGCTTTTGATAATCGTGGCGCGATATGAAAAAATGCGAATTTAATTCTCACTGCTTAAATACGAAATCTTTTATTTTTGTTTCGTCTTCTTTTCGTCTTCGCCTTCTTTTTATTCTTAAATAAAAATTATCCAGATTTTGTTGTTTTTCTACTCTGTTGCTGATTTATTTTTATGTCAAGATGCACAAGATTATTTTAATGTAAAAGCTGGCTTACATAAATTTAAATTCGAAATTTAATTTAAGAATTGTTTTTCTTGCGAATCTTTTTTTAAGCGTATTAATGCTGCATACGTATTTAATAATAGTGATTATGTAAGCGTTACAGTCACGTGTCGGACTTTGTTCTGGTACATAAGGGATGATTTGATTCTTAATCGGACGTTTGTTATTTGACACCAAAGCGTGCACGTCTGTTTTTATTCCATTCGAATTTCACCACAAAAGATTGTATTTATTATAGTGATCGGATTGAAATGATAGCACGCTATCCACCCTAGCCCTTAAATTATCTACAATTATTTAGCGCAATGGCAAAAAATTTAGTCACGAATTCTGAATGATTTAAGACCAAATTAACGTGGCGTTTTTTTGATGTGCAAATTGTTATAAATCTTTGTCGCACAATCTGTGTGGTACATCAAGGGCGTGACAATTTGACATCATACCATCCAGGGCTGCTTTAAGGGTGTTGGGTACTCGCTTGTAAAATAACTTTTTTACTAGATGAGCTACATGTATATCCACCTACTCGTCAACTCAATGTCAGTAACAAAACCATGTCCGCCCCTTACGCTCCTTTTATCATTTAATAATATATATAGATATATAATGCAAGTCTGTTTGTGAGGAGGAGGGTGCTTAAAGAGGAATCTTAAAATAGAAAAAATATTGTATCTATTGTACTACAACACAGTTACGCTACATTCCGCAAAGAATAATTAAATTTATTGCCTGCTTAGACTAATCACACTCAAACGCTGCGTATAAATTAGCAACAAGCTGAATGTTGAATATCTTCAATGTTGAATGTAAGATATTTTTAAACAAACAGCGTTCGTTCGTTCGTTCTTAAACGTTTGGTATTTCGTAACAAAAAATTCGTCGCGGTGCAATCCCGAACAAAACTATTATATGTCACATGCACATGTCTCTTTGACATTGCATAACGCATAAAATTAATGGTAATTACGAATGGTATGAACAGTCAATTCAAAGGTTTTCTCTCAAATGCGACAGGGTGTGACATTTTGACACGTATTACTTTTCATGTTATGTTGCGGCTACCCCATCGTAGTCGCAAAATAATGAACCAAAAATATCCATTTACACAATCGATATTTAAAACCTACTATTAATAGCCAACCGCACATGAATAATAAATAATAATAAAAAACGTACTAGATTGCAAAGTGCTAATTTGAAAAATAATAACGCAACGAGATAGCGATTAGAAAAAAAATGTAACATGGGTAATTAAAATGAAAGGGTGCAAAATAAATAAACAAATGTAAGTTAGAGCAAATTACAGTTGTATGTACAAAGTATTAAATAAAGGTTTGTAAATTAGATTTGCATATTTAAGCTTGCAGTCGGTTTGCTAATAACACAAATCGAGCTTTTCATTAACTGGAAAATTGCAAGGTATAAATTAGATAACAAAAATTATGTTTTAGTATTATTTCAGACAGCGATAATGTCGAGGAATAAAAACGGTGCATGTAAAAAAAATTAAATAAAATATATTATTGTTAAGTTGGGTCAGTATTTTACGGTTTGATTGTAATTCAAGATAATTGCAATAATTGTATAGTAGGTTTCCAGAAATTAGTGTAAAAATACAATGCAATGAAATTAAAGGTAATTTGAATAATTACTTGAACATTTGCATTAAGACTACTGTGTGTATGTGTAAGCGATAAAAAATATTTTTATACAATTTCAGAGTGTTAATTTTAATTACGATCAGTGAGTAATGCACTGTTGCATACAAAATTTATTTATTAGAATAAATAGTTTATTTGCATGTTAATTAAAAGCTGTAATGTAACGATCATTTATACTACAATACATGTACCTATGAATAAAGAAATAAATGTCAAAATTTTGCTTCGCTTAATTATTTTTTATAACTTGTTGGTTTTTTTTCTTCTTGGGAATTCAGTTATGAAATCGAATGTTGTGATTTTTTATATAAGCCCGGTGTAATAACGATGTTCTTAGGGATTATTATAATGAATAATTTTTTTTTTGGTGAAAAGACGCATCGTAATCCTATCAAGGAAATGTAAAATGTATGCAAATTTAGCATTCATGAGTCTTGTCAAACAGTTTTATAAAATTCGACATAGTATAATGTAAAAGTAGACAATGGCATCTATATCGAATTAATTTCGTCATAGGATTTAAGAGTTGAGGAGGTGATAGAAATCTGCGAGCTGGCATAATCTAAATGGAATTGAAACCAGTGTCAATCCGTAACATTATCTCACTTCGCTCGTCTCACTCCCCTTTTGTTCACGTTAAAAAAGTATTTGATTTTGTTCTGTGACAGATTAGTTCAGGGCTTAATGTCAACATCATGATTCAAATTACACTTTGGGTTAACCGATGCAGCGCCATATTATTTATAAGGGTGACTTATTTCTGATCACCATTTAAATTAACACCACTCTAAAAAATAGGAGGTTTTTGCGCAAACGAACTGCAAACGAACTGCAAACGAAGTGCGAACGCAACAGAAAATCCAGACAAAAGAATTGCGTTCTCTTGCATAAAAAGAAAAACGATTAATTATAAAATCTATAAATTTTATACTTTATTCATCTACCTATATAATTTTTAATTGCAATATTCTTTAACTTTCAGTTTTTATAATTATGCATTGAAACGTTAAATAATTACACATAATTATTAAGCGAACTTAAAGGTTGATATGGATTTGTGTGAGTGAGTTTTTATTGAAAAAAGTGCATTTTCCCATTAAATTATATTATTTTGGTAGGAGTAGTATAGTATCCGACCGTAACAAAACTGCGCCTCAATTAGATTACAGTGAAAGTGCGTGGATTACGAAAAAGTAAGTTAATCCAGGCCGAAACATTTTCATACGTCTACACACTTCACATTCACTTTATATCGTACAATATATATGCACTTGTGCTTACTTACATGCACATAAAACTAGTAGATAATCTTTAAACACAAAAAAATAAATAAAATGTGTATTCTAGTAATTACGCCAAATGGAAAATTCTATCATTTTCCATTAAAAATACTGCAAGTAATACACAATTCATTCATGTAATTATTTCAGCTATTAAAAGAAAATTTATTTGACTTAATTTCACTCATTTCCACCCTACGAAACGTAACCTTAGTGGAACTGCCCATATAAAAGAGTATTAATTATCAATGACATGACAAGCAAAAATTTTTATTGATAAATCAATATTTGTTTTCTCTTCAGCTACAGAAATATAAGCTGTTTAGTTATCTATGCATTGCGGTTTCTAGATGAATAAATCGCGCTAACGAGGTGATATTTTTTACTATACAGCGGGTAACTCGTCAAAATCAACAACAACGAGAAGAAGGAGAAAAAATACACCGAATGCGTAAAATATAATTGCGTGCACGTTCATTATTAAGAAAAGTTTTGTAAAGTCACTAAAAATCTAGATTAATAAGAAATCCACGGTGGGTTCTTTTCAATACATTTAAAAGGTGCCTTTTTGAGACGACGACGACGATGATGATGATGATGATGATGATGACGATGATTATCAAAATGATGAAAATATAATTGTGAATTTTTAATAATGTGCGCGCTTGCTTTTCATTTCCGTAATATTTGTTGTTGGAATAATTAACACATCAGATGGAAATATAGGTTTGAATAAAAGTGACGAGATAAAACAATCAAACATCAATGTTCGAGTGTAGAAATTTCTCTCGCATTTATAATATTTACATATGTATTGAACAATTGAGAACAATAGTTTTGAAATGGTGTCGGTATACAATACGTGTAATTAATTGTCAGCAATTAACAAATAGTGTGCGGTTGACTGATACAAAATGCCCATTTCAATCATTCCATTATTCTTCTTGGTGATGATAACCCTTTGAAGCCTCTGGATTTGATAGATATGTAAATAGTTTAGGGTTAACCATTAGCTACAGACAGGCGAAAAATACTTGAATCCCTTATAAATACTTATATTATAAGATTGTATGCAAACAATTTATTATGCGCATATGATAGATTCTACTCATAGATAATAAATTCACCCTTAATTTATAGTAGCGCTAATGCTGTAGTAGTAGTAGTACAATATTTTATTTTTACACTTGGCATGAAGTAATGTAATGTAAAGTAAACATTAAAATGTTATACGACAAAGTAAACAAGACATGATTGTTTCATAAAATAACATCCCTATATGTAATCAGAAAAATCTGTATCTGACACGTGACTTTTATATGGGGAAACACACCCCCACCTCATTTCACACCAACAATCTAACATTTTTAGGGACAAAATCTTTTCTCATCATCACAACACCCGATGATTGATTGCTTTAGTAAAACTCGATTCGTTGACATCAACTATTCTTAAACAACTTCCATCCATCCATCCCCCTAGCCCTAGCAATATATAAATTATTGAATATTTTTATTATTTAGTCTATAAAGCGAGTGTAATTAATAATAACCCTCGATGTATATGTATGATGTGTATATAATATAAATGCAAGACACCTTTGATAGATTCGAGTAAATTTAGTTATTCCCATCGTGGTAATGATGATTTAAAAAATACGTTATTAATTATTTATAAAGTGCGTTGTACGACTAATAATGAAATCGAATGAATGTCACTAATAACCAAAATTTTATTTACATGCCTAGGTGTGATAAATCATAAACTTCCTGCCTAAATTGTCAACATTTTTTTTTATTTTGTACTTACTAACGCGATCGATGTGGCTGATAAAATTTCTATTTTTGGTAATTCCCTCATTAAATTGAGCATTTAGTTTCAAGTAAGCGAACAGGAATTGCGTTAACGGCTTTTTCTACTCAAAATGAGCATGAATTGTGAATCACGTAATCATACAAGTTAAGAAGTTTTCTATCATATAAGGCATTCAAGGTAACCGCCATTCCAACAAACATATATCAAAACAATCCCGGCCTACTATAACTGTAACGAGCAATAGCCAGCACACAAGCATACATGCATACAGGCATACAGGCATACAAGCATACAAGCATACAAGCACACCAGAACACCAACACACCAACACATCAACACACCAACACACCAGCAGCAGCAGCAGCAGCACACAGGTGCTTTAACGACCGACTCTCTTTGCGTATGTATGTATTATTATTATTATTCTACAACTGAAATCATACTTGCATGTACAAGTATGTAAACTGACCTAAAACAATTTTGTCAATGAAACGACTGTTTTCAAATGTTGCATAAATAAAAGTTATCTGAGTACGATTATGCCTCGAAAAATATCATATTTCGCTGCGATCATTTCATATGAATGTAAAGATAAGATTTTTATAGTATAGTCTGGCGTCAAGCTGTCTACATGTTCAAGGACAAATCTCTCAAGCTTCTTATATAAATAAACAAATAATCTTATATAGAAGTGGATCACTTCAAATGCAAACGCAATGTGCAATAAAAATAAATGTTGTCATAATTCAATCTATAGTAAATAGTATTGCACACACATGCACAATCATACAAACATGCTTAGATACAAAAGCGCGGCGCACATACATACAAACAAAACAAAATAAAAACAAACAAACAAACAACAAAATATCTATAGTCTCCATTTCAATCAATTAATTAATTCTTAAGTATGAGTATCTAAGTAACATACCGAAGTACTTACATTTCTGGAAACTCCAATTATCTTACATCTAACCATCTGAAACAAAATAGTTTATGCGTCAATTTAGGTTGCGCTACACAAAAATGAATTTTAATAGAATCAAGAGATTGCATTCTTATTTTCTGGAGCACAGTTTTCTGGACCAAGTTCCTCTTATCTTGAATTATTGTTAATAAGAATTTGAACCGGAAGCAAATTACTTTTAGCTTTATATTTGTGTGAAAGATAACTGGATAAAATAAGGGAAAATGTAAAGTTGCAGATAGGGCGCCGCTTGCGCTTCACATCGACAAAAATATTACAATGGTAAACATAATCTCGTTTAGAATTAAAATGAAAAGTGGGGAAGACTTTTTTGAGGAAATTGGATTTATTTTCAATATAAGCGTTCAGGATTATTAAATTTCTGCGGCTTCCGGGAAAATGCTGGGAAATCACACCTGACCGACCGACCGGTGTATTTCAATACTTACTTACGTGAGTATATGTATACTTTTTTCAAGAAGAAGAAGAAGAATTGACCTCATGTCATGATGAAAAATAAACTAATTCAGTTTTAAGTAAAATGTCTTTTTATTGATTTATCATCATAAATAAAATGAAAGAGGAGAATCAATAATAAAATAAATATATAAAAAATACTTTCGGCATGTTTACATTTATTTCAAAAATCAATAACTATATAAAAGTGAAAAAGTTTACAATGAAAGACTGTTGGTAGCATAGATCGTGAGTATGGCAAATACAATAAACTTGACCATATCATGCAAATTCGCGCTTTCCATACATCACAAAAAATTATAATATAATATTGTATATGTTTATATAAACATGTATAAAAACTTATGATATTACATCTGAAATAAAATATAATACATAAGCAACCCTAACTGAATTGGTTTTTATTTTTGTTTCAAATTGGTCTGCCGAGGGCATATTTTATCACCATTAATGAGCATTCCGTACTGTCCACAGTCTAAAATCAATACAGATTATAAGAAATTATTCACGCTAAATTATCACAAATCTATATTGATGATAGAATGTAGCCATCATCGGGCTCTTGGTCCAGACTCAGGTAATATACATTCAAGGCAAACGGAATTACTCTTAACTAAAAAATCGTATTACAAAAAAATATAAATGTATGGCATATTCTGTTGATAAAATCAATAAAACAAATAACATACTAGTACATAAAAATTTAATAGAAAATAAAAAAAATACTTAGAAAAAAAACCTCTAGTCAACGCTAAAACAAAACGACTATACTGACTAGGGAACAAAATAATTACAAACGAAAACATTCTGTAGAAATGTATTTGGAGATCAGTTTTAACAGGATTATACGTCGGCAAATCACAGAGACGCTTTGAAGAGCGATCTACAGACGCAGCTCTCTTATCTACTTAAACTACTAAATACTAAACTAATTACAATTGCTTTAAATTTCTTTAAAAATATCAGCATTCTATATATTTATTTTTTATATATCATATGTATTCCTATATATATAATTAAATATATATGTATATATTTATAAAAAAGTAAAGATAAGCTATTAACACGCATAGTTGTGACCAACGGTTTTTTTGGACAGCAGTGTGGGAGTCTGGCAGGTCAACACAACTTTAATGCGATATTATCGATCTCAATTCATTTATTTTTAATAAATTTTTTGAACACAATTGATTTAGCATGAATTAAGTCTAATTAATGAATAACAAACACGTTGAACGTTAAATGTTGTATCTACAATACTAGTTAAATGATTAAATATTTAGATAGATAATATCGATTGAAAATTATGTCCACACTGCGACCTGAACACAACTGACGGCGATCATATTTACAGTTCAGGTGCGGGCTGATCGGCACTTTGGATCGGCACGCGTCCAGCTTTCGCCGCACCGCGCTATTCTAACTACAGAGATCATTTGAAAACTTTTAAGGGCAGTCAGCAGTCGGTTGCAGAAGAAAAAAAATTTCTACACCGCGAACTGCGCCGAACACTATAAACAAACTAAGTCAGACTCATGGTAGCGAAAGCGAACAAAGGAACGACGTCCCGTCCAACTGCTTGGCACGATTCAATCTTTGGCTATACTGAATCTAACTTGTTTTTAGAACAAACAAAATAAAAAAGGAAAATTATAGACAAATAGACCGTATTTACATAATTACAAGTAAAATTCTAGTTAATTTCAATTTGAAATTATATCATCAAAATAAGTTTATTTCTAAACATATAAAAATTCCTGAGAGAATGGCGGGCGCGCGAGCTGGTAACTCGACGTCATTTTTTCCGCCGCTTTTTTAGAAATGAGATCATTATTTGATTAGCTCTGCTCTCTTTGGAACTGACAAAAATCTTAAACAATTCTAATCATTGTGCATTATTCTTTTCGAGCACAAAAAATCACCTACGCGTACGTTTTCTGTACAGTACATAATCCTAAGAACACTCATAGTTATAATATATAGATTATCAAAATAATAAACACACCGAAAAAATGGATATATCATAACGAAACAAACTATAGAACATATATAACTCGGCATATATAATATAATATACACTTTTTCATATATTTATACAATATATGCGTTGAATAAACTATAATAGATAATCTTATAGAATAACTGTAGCTTTGGATAATTGCTGGTTTGCAATGGCAACGAGAAATAAAGTTACCGAGCACGAAATAGGTGCCAACCGACTATACAAATCACCGCCGTCCATATCGAACTTTTGATGGGTGTCGGCACAAGTTTTGATAGCAAACTACTGCTAGTGGTAGAATTGCTACTTTTGCTGCACTCGTGTCGACAACCCCCCTGACAGCGTACTGAGTCTGCTGCATCTTCTTCCTGCAAATAGGAAACAATACGAAAAAATTAAAATAAAAGAATGGAAAAGATGAAAATAGAAAATATATATATCATCATTTTATTAGATATATTAGATACACACACACACATTGCAAATTTAATTGTTTTTAATTGTTTAATGAAACTAAACGTCTAATCGTAAACGTTCGCTCGCGCGCTCTCCTAGATATTATCATTTCATAACAAAGAAAAGCCGTGAACATGCAACATAAACAATGGAATAAATATAATTACGTTATAATTATCTATAAAGCGGTAGTCCAAGGTCAGAATGCAGTGGAATACTATCGGCTGGACTGCAATGACAATATTGTAAATGTTCTAAAGCAACGCGCATTTAACATTAAGAAAAAGAGCGCGCAACATGAACACGCGTTCGCGTTAGCGTTAGCGTTTGCGAGCTAGCGTTCACATTGCACAATACCAAACGACCACCAAGAGGAAATAAACGTAAAATAATTGTTTTGATTCTACTATAAAAACAACACATATCACTATTTTTACTCGATTATTTGCTTATTTACTACTCTTGTACTCTTATACACGTTCATGTATGTGTACGTAGTAAGTGTGCATGTACATGTGTACGATAGATAATTATTTTCTAAAACTTTTTTGTGATTTGCGCGCGCGCTCGTTCGCTCCGTAACGTTTTTATCTATCTGCGTGGTTATTATACGATAGTTAATATTATTACATGTGTATGTATGTATATAGTATATCTAGGAGAGTTTATTTCTAATGAGGCCAAATTTAATATTATCTCATTAGATTAATCACATTTGGGATATGATGGCTAAAATGTATTTAGGAGGATTTACAGTGGGTGGGGTGGGGTGGCGCGATGTGATCACACACAAACCCACCTTAAGCTGTTCACCACCTATCTTGGGTAGAAAGTCACCAACCTGCGTCCAGTCTTCGATGTCCGTTAAGCTGGTGCTGCTATCCTTGCTTTCTTCACAATTCGATGATTCGGAACTTGTGCGCTGCCTTCGTCGGCGTCGGTCCGATGCGGATGACGATAGACTTTGTGAGGCAGCGGAAAGAAGGATGACTATGTCCAAGTCAGTTCTTGCATTTAAACTGGATGAGATGATTGGCATATTATTATTCGCTAAATCGGGCATTCGTTCCTGGTCTTCTCTCGGCTGATTCCTTGTGCGCCTTGGCGTCGACACTAAAAATTGAAAAGACTTGTGTAATGAGTGAAAACGTTTTAATTCTGTTTCTAGATATTTCAACATCCCGCTCGCCCGTATTCTCTGTGTTTAGTCGTTATGGTCAAGCGATTCAACCCTGCGGCGTTTTTCTGCAGTTCCACAACCGCAGCTGTTTGATTAGAGCTACTACGTATCGATTGCATATGCATGTTGCACATTACAAGGCCACTCGTAAAAGTTTTGTTGCACAATAACTTTTTACCTCTAAACGCAATCACTAGAAGGCGCGAGCGCGTTCATAATTTATAAATTAATTCTTACAAGATGATTATCTTAGCGAATGATTAAACATATTTATACACTGATTTTATATGAATTTATTACAATATTTTATTACAACAAGTACTTGTTTAGTTTCGTTCTACGATTATGTATGTGTGTATAATATCTAATGTTTGATGTCTTTACGAGGAGGAGTAGGTAGGTTAGCTACGATCATTCGTAATTTTGCCTATTAGCTATGCCGTCATTATTATGCAAAAAGCATCTATTACTTACTTTGTATTCCTCAACTTAATGTTTTATTTATACATACTTTTAGAAAAACAACATTTTTTATTCATTCTCGTAATTCTTTTACTTTTCGTTTGTGTTTTGTTTTTGTTCATATTTTCGAAATAAAAATGCCATTCGATGCCATTTGATGCGACTTGATGTAAATGAAATCAACAAAGCGTGTTGGCGAACGCGGAAAAGCGCGCCCGATCTAAAGATAAGCGTGCAAGCACATGGCACAATTACAATGTGTGACAAGTTACCAAAAGGGCGCTCAACACTTCACGGTCTCTGTATTTTATCCATGCTGTGTTGATTACCCCAATTAATTACGGCTCGTTAATGTTAACGCGTCGATGAAAAATTTATCACGTTTTTCCCGGAGTTTCGCGTGTCAGCAAGCTATGCCAAATTAAATGTATGTATAATAAGTGAGAATGAATCTCTTGAGTTTTTACAACTATCACTGAATATTTGACCATTTTTCTGAATTTTTATCAATATTACTATTCTCATTTATTCATGATTGCGATTTTTTTCTATAATTGTTATTACATATTATTTAATATTACGATTCCCTTTTTCGTTCGTTATTACACAGTCAAGATCTACACGACGACGAAGCTTCGTCTCACGCCCGACCCTGAACCCTGAATCCGCGACACAGCCCTAAGCAACAGGTTCACGACACTCCAGAGCACATTTGCACCACCGTTGAGATTTGTCCCTAATTCGACGTATTTTTGTTACAAAACAACTACTAAACACAAGTTGGTATATAATTACAATCACTTTGTTTACAAACACAAGCACGTGGCGTTGAACTTCACCTCCCGTTTAAAAACATTTTGATTTAAAATGCGATTTAAACGATACGATTTTATTTTCAGATTATTTATCAAATGAGATAAATGAATACCGTTGTGTGATGCTTACCTCTAGGTGATACAGAAGTTATCTGATTTTGCGCGCGCGAGCATAACAAAATCTGAATTTGTTGATTAATATCAATTAACTCAAGAAGAAGTTGTCCTAGAGCAGCTTCTCCTTGCTCATCACTAGGCACAGCAAATGGTATCGCCATTGTGAAAAACTGAACACAACTCTTAACTCTTATTTCAAAAGAGACAACACTTTGTGTTTGTTTATATCAATGTGCAACTAACTGACGCGACCGAAACACGCGGACCAAAAGTTAACAACGCGACTAACTAAGCTGGCTGCTAAACGTGGTTTGAACTTGCATTTCCAAACAAGACACAACTTGTGTGTATGTTGATACCCTTTCCCCTCCGTGTTCGGATCCACTCGTAGCGACACGTTCGCGCACGAACGTAGGGACGCTAGGGGAAAACGACGCTTGTACACCAATGACTAAACCGAAAAGGCGGGCCTTACAAAAGACGCTAGCATAATATTGGCCATACTTACCTGCCAAATTTACATCTATCTTGTTACAACACACACATGCATACACATTTTTTTCCTATACTAGAAAAGTGAATAAGCGAACATGCATAAACGCTTTACAGCCAACATCCATCCACATGCATGTTGCACTGACTCGTATATACAACATATATATGTACGAGTAGTAGTAGTATATAGAAACAATAACAACAACAACGCAACAACGTAGCGCAATGCAACGCAACGCAACTTTTCCCGCCAAAAGTTAGAAACGCGTCTCTAATCGCGCTCTACCATCTCGTAACATATGCTTGAAATAAATTTTATCTGCAAATATATAATTATACAGAATTGAGTGAAACAATAATAAATGATATAATTAGAAAATAAGTACGCAAGTTAGATTCACCATGACGTAGATACTTGTAATGCATACATACAACACCAATAGCATACACCAAGTGCACAATAAAGTTGCAAAGGTTACTTAGACCTTGGGTACCTCTATGATGATAAATACGATGGTGCGTAACAAACTATAAATACACTTGAAATGGAATTATTTTTAACACAAATGCATTAATTAAATTCATGAATATACTATACTACACAGTGTATGTAGTACTTACAAAAAAAAAAATATTTATATTTATTTCAGTTATTTAGTTATATGTTGGATATATCTGCATGTATGTACGTATATATGCATGCACAATATTATATGTATGATGTTGATGATGATAATAATAAATTCAGAGTGCGTATTGTTTTATTTGTAAGACGTTGGGCACGTGTAAAATATCACCTTACAATAGTCGTACATAAGAAACCCATTTTTTGATTTCCAGAACCGGTTTTGTTTAAAAATACAGCCCAGATTCGACTTTGATACGACACTGCTCTCTTATACGTAAGTATCGTATATACTATATAGTAGTAGAATACAATATAACAATAAATTTCACTTATATTCTATCATTAAAATATAAAATAATATTATCGTTGCGTGTTCCTCGCGTATTCCTCCTCTGTGTACTTACATACACTTTTCCATTTATCTAGGTAATGTAAGAAAAATAAAATGACGCAAAAATCGTACGAGGAGGAGATAAACATACCGTTTACGCGCGCGCTATATGTTAATTAAAATCTATGCAGATGAAATATTACAGTTACAAGTTGTATTAAAAGTTGATCTCGCGTATCGTAATACGGGAGTCGTAAGGCAAAAATAGCGCAAAAAAAAGTTACAAGATACTCACGAACATGAACAAATAAGAGCAGACAAAGCTGTAGGTTATAAAGACAGGTCAAAACCTGTCTATATGCCGTGATTGTTTTAATCAAGTTTGAGCGCAGGTGTTCGTTGTTCATACCGACCTATACAAAAAAAGGCTAAACACTACAAAACAGGCAAATTGTGACAAGATTTTTACTTTCCAGATTATTGTTATATTCTATATTCTATAATATTATTCTATTATACAATACAAAACATATTTAAGACGAATCATTCTAATTAACAAATGCGTAAATGAGCAAATGAATAAATGAGTAAGTAAGATAGGAAATAGAAGTTAGATAATAAATATATAGGCATATGTTATGAAGTTAAAAGATTGTAAAAAAACCACAAAATAACCAAATATACATAAAATGTGACACTTGAACCGCAAACGAAGCCACGTAGTGCGTTTCATTTACCAGGTCTATTGGTTGAAACTTGCCGGTTTTATAGTAAGACATTTCCCAGATACATGTATGCATTTCTATGACACTATGGGGGCCCGTAGTCGAACGGGGCGCCAGCCCACTTAGAGGAGTAGTACTGGGAATACGCTCCCTGGTGCAGCGAAGAAGTTTGCAGATAAGGAAGGAATAAGGAACTGCAGATGTTATTGGATAAAAGACCCAACGCAATCTCAACAACAATTCGCAGAAACACTTAAAGTGTCCCAAACAGCCATTTGCAAACGGTTAACAGCCATGGGAAAGATCCATAAGTATGGAAAATGGGTGCCCTTCGTCAATTTTGAAAAAGTCAAAAAATGACTCGTCGTATGGTTTTCCTCGACAGAGAACAAGTTTTTCTGGAATGGAATCCATAATTTGCCTGATAGATGGAGAAAATGTATAGAATTAGATGGTCAATACTTTGAATAAAAATATTTTGCGATTTCCTGAATATTATGTGTTTTCTTTAACGAAAAAAACCGGCAAGTTTCAACTAATAGACCTGGTAAACAAAACATCTAACTTTTCTACTATTTCATCCGTTTGTCATGATAATTCATTAATAAATGATTGCGTTTGTTTTATTTTTTTTTTTCAGCGATACTGTAAAATATCAACAACTTCACCGATACTTGTATAATAGAGTGCAACCTTATACATGTATAATACAACTTTGAGACGTTTGATGAAAAAACACACTAAAGTCACTCTGAAAATCTAAAATGAATTGTAAAAATTTCAACTTTGGACACCTTCTTTTAATTATTCCAAATTTTTATGTAAATTTTGCTTTTTTATTATAACTATTCTTCAAACAGTGTTTGAAATCTTATTAAAGATGTTTACATTGAAAATTTTTAATGAAAAACGAACAAAAATCATATAGTGTACAGTGCGTTTTTCCATATTTGACATAAATCACTTTATTTTAAAGCTTCGCACATAAAAAATAGGATATCCCTTGGAGATTGCATTGTAAATTGTTAACTATAATCTTTTTACGGTATTCTGGCGCTAATTGTAATTACACCCTTCTCTATTATCTATTCAAAGCTTCAAAGAAAGTAATTTGTGGTAAATATTGAAAAACAAACTACACCTACATACTTGTATATACAGTTAAATTATTCAGTATTATATTTTTTTCTGCAATTTTGCACTTTTTGATTTTAATTACATATAAAAGATAAGGCATCCTTTGGCGGTTGCATTTTAAATCGCAAACTTTTATTTTTTTACGGCGTTTTTATATACAATTTTATGTTACTTTAAGTGTTGTCTTATTACTTAAATAATTCTTTTGTTACAAAAGATCTCTTTTTAACCCGTGAAAAGATAAAATTCTCTTTGTCTTTTTATTACTATATCATTATATCGCATCGGTCTTTAGCATTTACATTCCACCGCAAAAATTACTAATCGAATGTTGTTATACATACACGTATATGTACCAATATGTATAATAAATAATTCATTTGATAAAAACAATAACATATTTTTGTTTGTCGATTGTTCATCATCACCAAAATAAATGTTGTTTATCTAATAAGTAATCACTAGATTACTAAAAACGTTGTGAAATTCGCTTTCAATATTCTTATCGATGAACACGATCCTATTACGTTTTTTTTTATTATTATTTTTTTAATTTTGACATCTGCACCAAATTATCATGTTTACATTATATAGAGCGAAATTCGAAATAAACTTTGGAGTTAAAGAATAAATATGAACATTTATTTCAATAAATAAAGACGAAAAACTCGTCGTGAGTATTCAAAATCAATTATTACGGTAGTTTATTAACGATTTATACCAAATTAATTAAAATAAACGTGCGAACACGTGAGTACCAGTGCAATTTGGTTAATTATTTTACAAGTTGTTTTCATTTTTAACTCCTGCGCTTAATTTATGCTAATTGTAACCCTTTCAACTTAATTGAAGTAAGTTTTACACCATCTATTACATCAAGATTATAATTCGAGATGTGAATTTTAATTTGTATATAACAACAAAACAATAATATTTTTAATGTTAATGTTGCTTGTTGCTTGTTGGGCTGGCTAGCCAAACAGCCAAAACAAAAAGGAATGAAGGAAAAAAAGATGGAAATTAATGACATTATCATTGTTTTTCTTGAAAAATGTTTCGGGCAAATATTATTGTGACCTTGACCATTTTTAAAACAATAGTGAGTGTGTTATCATTGGATAGATAATTTAGTAGACCTAAATTGACATAGAAAATAATTGTTTATTTTTTGTGACACAAGGTCATTGAATTGATGAAATTTATAGAGTATTGTTTATTCACCTTATGACAAAAACGATTCGGTTTGGAATTGAGTCACTGGATTTTATTTCGTAGGGAAAATAGCGCGTCAAGGAAATTAGCAAGTTTAAAAATATCGTGTCGTATCACTTTACAGCTGATTTAATTAATACGTAAATCTTACTGTAGTTTACAAAATAAAATTAGAAATTCATCAGCTGTGAAATCATCGGATTGTTTGTTTTTATAAATAGCATTCGCTGTATGTTTGCAGTTAATTAATTTTCATTTTATTAGAATTTAAACGTAATTGCGCTATCTAATTGATCAATTATGCAATATTGCATTATTAGAAATATTGATTGGTGCTTGTTATATATTTATATATCGTATATATAAAAAAAAAGATTCTCTGCTTGTCTATTCGTGTTTGTTTAATTTTGATGATATAAAAATGTGTATAAAAATGATAACGTTATCATATGAAAATATTTATGATGCGTTAAAGGATTCTTTTTTGAAATAAAAAAAAAACATCAATAATAATGAGCGAGCATAGATATCGCTAGATTATTTAATGCACCATTGGAAACGTGCCATTTTAATGTTGTTTATAATGAACATGAAAATATAAAATAAGACGCAATAATTGAATTTTTATTAATCACCAATGTTTATGTTTATATAGGGTAGTTGAGTTTATCATACTTATGTAAGAGAAAGTATATACATTAGTAATACAATGACCGTGAGGAGAAGCAAGTTGAAGTATAATTCCTGGTTAGGCGACTAGAAGGAGAAGAAAGATGTGAAGGTATATACACATAGAGGTATAGTCAAAACCCAAATGCCTGATTCATTGTGCTGACAAAGCTTCACCTGTGAATCATTTCGAACAAACGGTGGTGTGCTTCCACCTCTTCTTAAATCAACCATAATACAGAAAAAAAGATTCTGTTGACTGTTTAGCATACTAACATTACTAATCCATTATTTCGTTACGTTATTTATATGACCAAAACAAATCGGTCTTTGACTTTGTCAAATTATTATCAATATATGTCACTTTTGTTTTCTAATTTCTGGATAAAGATAAATAAACAGTATGTTGTATGTATGTATGTATATACTTACTACATGTATGTTGTATGTATGTATTGTATGTATGTAGTACTTGCATACCGCATTATACAATGTAAATAATAAATTACGACCTAGAACTAGTTATATTTTATAATCTTAATTAATCTTTATTCACTTGTAATTTCACTAATAATAATAAACATTTCTAATATAATAAAAATGAGTTTTGTTCTAATTTATATTAAAATAGCATTATGATGGTGCACATATAACCAGTTCTGCTGTATGAACGGAAATTTCGAACAACCTGCTATGGTTTTTATAAGAAAAGTATTAATATGATTATATGTTAAATTGTAGAGATAATGATCAAAGTAATCGTGACTAGAAGTCACTAGAGACTATAGAGTCAGGTGAAGAGACCCTCAGGCATATTGTACTCATTACTCCGACCCAAAATAATAACACTAGAAAAACAAGAGTTGTTATGCAACTATTCTTTTAGCTACTTTACATAAATTGAGATCATTTAATTAACATGTAACAACAACTGTACTAAATTATTGTTCGATCAACTGGCAAAATATTTAGAAATCTTTCAATTTTAGATAATTTCACGTTTGTTGCATGAGCAGGTGAATACGTACCGTCTACACTGCCAGTATATACTTATATTGTACATACATATATACTCGTATATGTTGTAGATTATGTATAGTAACTTTTTTGTGTTTCGAAAAAAAAAAACAAGAAACAGAAAGCAAGAAGAGAAAAAAAAACGCAGGCAGAGGTTTATTCTGCAACGGTTTGTATTGTGTGGGAAGAACGAGCTAGGCTCGATGCTTCCTCGGAAAGGAATATGGTAGTTGTGCGAACAAACCACTTGCTGGCCACCCGTCTGAAATTAATAGACAAAGAATCAAGGCCAAATGCTTCTTCTTAAACTACTTTACCGTTTTATGGCGTAAAATAGTCTTAGTTTTCCATGATAAAAGAATGGTAAGAAGATTTGGACAGTCGTTTTTTTTAACAAGTTTCGACACGTGTTTATAACATTATGATAATTTGTAAATAAAATAAATACCTCTTGCAAGGCGCAGGAGCGTAATGAGACATGTGCGTGCAGCCCACCGCTAATGAAGAGAGAGTAAACATTTGCGCCTAGGGTCGACTCCCCGTCTCCAATTTAAAATTACTTGAAATGTTGTTAGATTTGAGCTTGAAATGGTAATGCTGGCTTGTTATTTAAAGTGCGCATCGTGATATTCAAAATTTTCTGATAAATTGTTATGTAGAATCTGTATGTGCTTTTATAGCATTATCAATAAAAATGAGATAAGAGGAGAGGGATCTAAGACAAATGATATTAGAAATGCATTAGGTGGCTGCGGCTGCAGCTATGGCTATGGCTGTGGCTGTTTCTGAGGCTGAGGCGCTGTACGTTGACCGGATAAGTAGATAACGTATAAAAGTAACAAACCAAGATAAATGATTTCCACAAGCCGACAAGCGGTTCGAAAAAAGTCTGCCAACTTTCACAAAAAAACTAACTAAAACAGATCCCCTATATGTCGGAAGTGATATGCAGGATTGCACACGCATAAAAATCCATTTTTTAGGATAATCTATTGTTACAACATAGAAGAGGATTTAATGCATTGTCAATGCTTTGATGATCGGATCTACCTGCTTAATAATCGTGGTCCCTTGCTAGGGTGACTCACCTGTAACTTGCAGACTATTCGTAGACATCTGTACCAGAGTGCGTCGCCGAATGACTCAACCATCAACTTGTTCAAGGACAACGGTCATCTAACATACATATACATACACATACATACATATATATACACACACACACACATCCAACCTATACCCCAACTGGGTGAAAGATTCTGCAAAAAAATAAAATAAATTAAAAATCATCCCACACGATGCGAGAGCGAGAGTTGAGAGAAAAGAAAGAAGGAAAAAGAAAATAAAAGGAGAAGAAAAAAAAGGAACTCTCAACAGCGTTATTCATCAGAGGTTAGGTTTGCTTCAGGTAGCATTGTAAAATGGTATATGGGTCTATGATTCATTCGTGAGCATTGCATTTTTCTCCTATTCTACCACTCAGCCCCGTCTACTCGATAGATCGCTAGATGATATTAGATAGCTGTTGTCCTTGACCACTAGTTTGAGTCATTTTAGGACGCTTTTTCATCCAGCAACCATCGAACTTAAAACATATTAAAACAACGGTTACACATCCATGTAATATGTTTTAAGTATTGTTTCATTGCAAACATGAATCATCTACGAGTACATTCTTTCTACATGCTACATGTAACATATATAATATATATATGTATCCGTCGAGTGTTAATAGAATAAAGCAAAAACCCATAAAACGATTGTTCATTTCCAATTGCAGAACATGTTATGTGAAAATTATAATATATTGATAAATGATGGCTGGTGGATGAAACATATATGCATTTTATGCAAATTCTATATATTGTATTTATACACACGTATGTGGTGAATATGGTGTAAATATTCTATAATAAATACATGCATGATGGTATACGTACGATATTGTATATAAGATGAAAAATAGACAAAACTCAAAACTCGATCCTTAAATTCTATTTAGCTTTTACGGTTGTAAACAACCCAAGCAACATCTGCTTTACTGCTTGGTCTGGTTTCCAAGAAATGGTCAGAAAATTCTCAGAGTTAAACACCTGATGTAAGCAGGGCAAAGAGCTCTGGGATGGTTGGTCTGTCCGATACTATCGCATCAAAATCAACACGTGTTCTTTAAATTATTAACAGGTTATTCACAGCACACACTAATTCATTTTCCTCAAAATAAAAAGGTAAAAAAATAATAATATAAAGAAAAGGTTGTGATACGTTTGTGAAAATAAAATCACACACACACACACACACACACACACACACACACACACACACACACACACACATACACTATTTAATGTATTACCGCGTAGTTAGAGTAAATTGATGAATTTAATTAAACTGAAAATAAATTTTATTAGTTTAATCGGTTAAGTAATTTTAAGAGTGGATTGCGTGCTTATTTTAAAATATGTTCACACAAACGTAAAGCCTAAACACATTTTCTGATGTCTATACTTAGCCGAAAGAGCTTTCAACTGAGGCAACAAATAATTACTGTAAATTTAGCGTCATCCCTTAATGTATCTTTTGTAATGGTGGCACGGCTTTGTTATATTGTTCTAGAATTGATAAGACTTAAAGTAATTTGCAAGTTTAACTAAACCACGTTTAAGATAGTATACTATTCCTCGTGGATGCAAAACATACACATGGAGTGAGCGAGTGAGTGAGGACAGTAGAGCAGTAGCAAGTAGTAGTATGCATATATATCCATTTAGTGAGAAGTGAGAAGATGGATCTCGACCCGGCGATGGATTCACATTCATTCGTTTAGAGTGCAAACTAATGGTCAGCTTTATATGTAATGGCTATGCTCGAAATACAATAGGCGTTCTAACAATTTGCATGTTGATTTATAAGAAGTGCTTTTAGGAGGGTAACAACGTCTTTGTAGCCAAATTATGTATCATTGTTAGTCGAGTGACTGTTTCAAATTTTTAAAAACCGGAAAGGGTGCATTAAGATATCTATATACATGAATATTAAAAATAATCTGCAAGTTCGCGCGCTTACGCTTATGCCTCCGCTCCTTTGTAGCGCAAGTACAGAGAAGGCATCTCAAATTTGTAAGCGTATAATTAACAAAGACTTAAAAGTAATCCAGATGCAAGTGACTTTCAATTTCGTACCTGAACGATCACGGGAGTTTGTTAGGTGGCTAACGGCAAATCAGCGTCTCTATATACTTTACTTTACACCAAACGAAATCAAACCAAACGATACCATACCACACCATACCTTGTAATGATCGATACCTTTGGCTGCTAATTAGAATTCACGCAGCGTGATTAAAACGATTACTTAAAGAGAATGAACGGTTTTAAAAAAACAATTGCAATGAGCGAGGAGAGAGGATGCGAAGAGAGCGATTATATAGACAGAAGCTCTAAAGCGAAATGTGGAATGATAAATGGAGCGCGTGGCCGGTAGCAACTCTGCCGTTTTGACACTCAATCTGCATGCAATCATCGAACGCCAGTTACGATCTGCCACTCCGTAATTGGGGGGGTTAGAAATCTGCACGAGCCAATTTAAGCCTATTCGCTTTTGTAATTAGACGCAAAGATTATTAGAAAGAGTTAATTGGAAATTGTTAGCGTACGCATTTAGATTAAATATTATAAAATTATATAATATTATGTATTACAACGAATTAAATTACAATACAATATTTATTAAATGAATGAAAAATTTTATATATTCTATGATAGTAATATATAATATTGTACATACTCGTATACGAATTTTTATTAATTGTCTGCTGTGAATTCATGCGGAAGTATACTCACACGCTTTTTCTATTTGCTGATATTTACATTTGTGCCAGATTTGAATAATGACTTGAACAACCATTGTTAACAAACTGTTAATGATCAGCAAGAGTGTTATATTATATTATTAATGGCAGGGTAATGTTTGCTGATGTTTTGCATACGACCTGTCGTAGCCCTAATCGGTGGGGTGATTCAGGTAACACATATATATTTTGAAAATCGGTTAGAAAGTAATCAGCAAACAATAGGTAAATAATTACATAATGTTTAGGTTTGGGTTGGAGCGGCATCAAGCCACTTTCATATTAAAAAAGACAATCATAAAATGTGTTGAGATTTTAGCGGTCATAAATGTCACTCTGCATATTCTTGTTACAGCTTCTGAACGTCTTAAATAGCCCCAAAAATTGGATTTGCCGTTCAATAACCATAAAAGTATATGGCATTTCCAAACTCTTTGTTTAATAGTCGTGGGGCAATGTTTATAAAATAATGTAGTAAAATGAACATTTTAAAGTCTAATACATCGCATTATAACGAGATATAAACCTCTGAAAGTTGTAAAAGTTCAAGTCCCGCTTAGATCGTAACGAGTACAACTTCTCCCCTAAACTATGTAAGTATGTATATAGATAAAAATATGTGTTGTGACCTGCTCCTGCTCCTGCTGCAAGTGACCTGCTATGCGGCGACACTTTTCTTTCTAGTGCACTAGTTCAATAGAATACGTGTACATACATGTAGACGAGTACGAGTACTTGTTTGTATATGTAGGTATGTAAGTATACGATTGCTCGTCGTATATATTCAAATTTTCTCTTTAGATTTTGCGAAAATAATATTTGTCTGTAATAAAAGTAAACAATAACAAGTGTTGAGTGTTCAACATTGAGCATGAAATGATGCGAACATTGAATATTGAGCAGACAGCTCTAGCTCTAAACGAATCTGAGCGTCGTCTTTTTGAAAAGCGTCTCGAACGTTCACTCGGTCTTGATGAAGTCTCGTCATTTGGATATAGATGACCCGTAATGCGTTCCGGCTCCGGATCATATCACCACAATTGTTAAAAATAGCTATCGTTAAGACCCTCAACTCTAAACTCCCCAACAAACGAGCATTCCCGGAGTGCAGGCATTACCTATATGCAAATTTTTATATTTACAAAACAAAACTAGATAGGTAGAAAAAAACAAGAATAATTTACATCTAGTTAAAGTGAATAGGATGTTCAATCATATTTCATATTTCATTTCCCTTCAAGAAATATGGAAATGAGTTCGGTACTGCATCAAAGCTCAAGTATGATACGAAAACAGCAAATACTGTTACTGCACCTCTTGTCATTGTGTTTGGGGTGTCAAGTGGTCACATTTATTTGCGGCTGTTCTATCATCACAATGGAAGAAATGTGACAAGCGGAATATGTCCCTCGGGCAGGGAGAAGCTTCTCAATCATACGTTTATCTGGTCGATAGTGTTGCTACGAGCACTTTTATTATTTACACTCTTCTCGAGTTGCACACATCGAAGGGTGCCAAATTGAAACCATTTATTATTAGATCAGTCGTTTCTAACTTTTTCAAGTGCATGTACAAGTGCAACCCTCCTTTATCATTACGATTAATACGGTTCGAGTAATTTTTAATTAAACTACCCCAAAATGGTTCAATTATCTCGTTATAATTTTGTAATTAAAACAAAAAAACTAAACCAACGACATCCCCGACGGACATAAATTTTATCGTAACTATATTTTTCCATCCTTATTATAACGATCAGGCAGAAAAAAAACGACGTAATCCCTAATGTCCTCCTAAATTCACCACACAGTGTACGCTTGAAAGGGCAGTCATAATGATATCAAAATTGCAAGTGACTGTCTAACCAGGAGTCGCTTATTGTGATCTGCTCATTAGACCTAATTATTGCACCCCAACATGAACGATAATAACATCACGGAATACACAAAAAAATACATAAATTTAAAAAAATACGAGTATGCATGCTAAAAAATAAGGTGCGTTTGAATTAGTGATGAAAAAAAATATATATATACAATACATTCGTATATGACGACCGACAATTTAAATCAACGCAACGAATGTACAATTTAGAAATTTACCCCAAAATAATGATTATCTTTGAAAACGTAATTTTGTAACGTAAGTTAAAAAACTGCTGCGGATCGGATTGGGTATCATCCCGGATTAGGAGATTATGTAACGATGAGGGACCTGACATCCCGAGGGAAAGCTGTCAGTCTGAGGTAAAACCCTCACCCGTTAATATACTGCGTACAGCAGGCAAATGTATGCTGCTCCTGCTGCTGCTGCTACTACTACTACTGCTGCCATTTCTACTACTTACAACTCTGATTTACAACATTGACTTATCTTCTGTCACAAACAAGCCATTATTGTGTTCTGCCTTAAAAGCATATTTATATAGATATAATATACATACATATGTATATATTTCATAATAGAAATACGGGAGTAAAATATGCATGTAGATTTGTCATGTTAAAGCTAAATTGCAAGATTCATAGGATTGGAATTCGAGCTTCCGTGGAAAGTCGAAAGAATGTGTATTCATCGATCTTATTATTATTATGATTATTATTGTTGTTTTTGTTATAGATTTAGAAAATTGCGTGATTCGAAACAACACTCTTATATATAAAAATCGTTACATTCTTTGTCACACGAATCATACGAATCGATAAAATACATTCCATTTTAACACTTTACGATATCAACACAGAAATTGCTTTTCCTCCAAAAAAAAAGGGAAAAAATAAGATGTGTGTTATTAGAACAAATATTGACTGATCGCAATCACGCATCACGCATCTAACCCATATAATACTAAAAGAAAACATAAATGAAAAATCGAAGTACGCCCACTTCTAGCCATCCCATCAACATTAAATCAATTTACTAGAGAAGTACTTATGAACTAAGTACTATTTTTGGTTTATATCAATCAGCATAGTAAGTTATCAGCATGTCGTTTCTAACAAAAACTAATTACGATTTTAAAACTACATTAGATATATTAAAAACAGTGAAAAATTGCTATAATTTTTTACATCTAACAAAGAGTCTCCTATTTCCTTTAATGTCATGTGCATTTAGACAAATATAGCAAGAAAATAATATAAATAGATGTCAACTACACATACAAATTATATACGTCTTCATTTAGTAAATGTAATTAAAAACTGATATCGACATATAGTGTCGTATAGTAGCCTCCTCGCATTAGTAGATAGTCAGAATTAGAAGAAACAATTATTGGAATGAATTTATCGAGTGATACATAAGGGATGAAGTGTGAAAAATGACCGAAGACAAGTGAGACAAATTTTACGATCGCAGGGTGGTCTAAATCAAGTCGTTGACCCTAGAAAATGGGGCTCCTGTCGGTCCCTTAAATGGCTATTGTGCCATTTCACAAAAAAAGGTTTCTATTTACTCATATGGGATTGAAAACCAAATTTATACCTAAATAGGGCATCAAGTGACTCTTTTAACTCAATACTTGCCGTATTAGTCATTCCTTCACAATGCAAACCTATTTCATTATACAAACCAACCTTTAAAGCGATTTTATATTTTAAATTTTTTTTATTTAATTTTTCATTACTCATACTACTCAAACAGCATTCCATGAGGCATTGAAAGCCTCTCTTAAAGCTAATGAATTTGTGTGTGATGTGTGAAATAATAAATAAATTGCGCGTATTTTAATTTAAATACGAAACACTTGACGCGAATTCGACTTGGAATTATATGAAAAAAAAAATGATAAAAACACAGCTGTAGTAGAATTTATCTTTTATCGTAAACATTATTTGAAAAATGAATAAAAACAGATAGAATGATATTGTTTGTGATTTCAGAATAATAATCTCGTTACAGTTTATATAAAATAATAAACACGGAAGCCTTCAAACCATTTAATTGCACTATTGATAATCAAGCACGTAATTTAGTTGTAATTAATTAAACAATATTTTTTTATTATATCATTCAAATATGATATGTGTATCGTATGTTTAATCAAGTTTTAAATGAATTTTATGCTTTGGAATAATTAATTATAAGGTTGAGTTGATTTTTAAAATCGCGTGCTTGCTTTGCGCTGACAAAGGAAATTGTTTAATTTGTGTTAGAATGTATGTGGTGTGTATATGAATATTTGTAATATCACAATATTACTACTATAGTTTTTTTCCCTTCTAAGAATTATTGTCTAACATTTATTAAAATACCAAGTATTGTTAAAGTTATTGATAGGTGATTAATGAGTCGTAAATGATTTCAAGTAGTTATTGCTGTAATAAAAACAAATGTATTCAAAGGAACAACATACTACTTACTATAGGTAATATACGTATATATATATTTTTTTCGTTGAAATTATGTAAAACACTATGATACATGGTATTTATTTGCCCAGAAATTATGAAACCGCACGTCAAGTATAGGATCGGAAAAAAGAAAGAAAAACTATAACTACGCATACAAATACCTAACTAGGAGTGAGGAGTGAGTATAAAATTATTGAGTGGTCATTGTTTGTAAACTCTTTTTTTATTATTAAGTTATTTACTATGAAATTATATCGTAGAACATATTCAACATAGTAATTGAAATCTATTGTCGAATGCCGGATTGTTTGTAGTAGCTTAAAATGTATTTTATGTAGTCAAACAATAGCGTATTTGGGGGTACTAATTAGAGTAACTAAAAATCAATTGACTGCGACCATTAAAAAATATTGCATCGAAATAGTGAGGGGGTTTTTTAAAGTAAAGTAAATATGAAAAAAATAAACGGTTTTTCGGTATGTGTATAGATATACATACAGCATATATATTGTAGAATATACATACAAGGGTATAAAAGGGTGGTATTTATGAAACAATGGGTTGTTAAAAATGTGACACAAATGCAAGGATAATTATATATATATGTAAGGATAATGAACATCGGTGGCTTTATCGGTGCTATATGGTTGTAATATAGTCATTTGATAGGCGACTATTTGTTAGTTGTAAAGTGACGTGTCATTAAAAATTCAAAAGACTGGCAATGTGAGAAAGTTTACAGTTTGATATTTATTTATTTACTTCTACGAAACGTTTATTTCAGCCAAAAAAGGACACAACGCGCGCACGATGTAATTATTTTATAGACAGTACAATGAATGTATGATAACATTTTATTACTTACCAGTAGCGTTTATTACAAATCGAATACAATACATATTTTATAAATAAATTCTTAATAAATTGTCATTTTTAATGATAGCACCCTACAACTTTTCTTTCGAACATAAAATTTATTGTAATTTATAACCACGCTAAGCTATTCAAACAATAAAATTAAATACATTTTCAGACGATTAGATATAAAAATGATAATTTCCTATTCCAACAAAAGTTAAATAATTATCTACATATACATGTATTTCTTTGATAACTTTACTCACTTACCAGGCCCATAAATTTAATTATACATCACTTGTAAATAAATTAAATATTTAATGATAAATTTATGTTTTCTGTTTTCTGTTTTCTGACCGAAAACTATACCTAGCACTAAAATTTAATCAAATTGGCTTATTTAAACAACACTTAAATCGTTTCATGGAATAACATTTATATTGCAATATTTTTTATTGTTATTAAATAATTGCACAAAATTACATTAAACAAATAAAATAATATTTTGTGCAGAGAATTCTACGAATAAAAATTATTGAATTTATATGCAAACGAAAATGATTATTGCATGCAATATTCGACAGTATAAAAACAACAATTTCTTGATTCATTTCCGCTTTAAAAGATTGAAACCGAAATTATTTAGATTTTGATTATAATTATAATATTTTATTTAAATGAGCTGAATTATGGTTTCGTACAATGCACATTGCAGATAATTAGCAAGATGAATTAATTGCATTTTTTAAACAAATTTTATATATGTTGTTAATGAAATAAAAGTAAAAAAAACAAAGCATTTTTAATAAGTGTATTATACATAAATGAATTGCAAATTTAATTAGGTTTCTGGTGTATATATGTATTTTTATTACATTAATAAACCTACCTGATGTTATTAAATGCATATAAAAATATATGTTTTATGTATGTTTAAACATATTCTTTCTCTATATCCATCTCGCTCCTCGCAATTTATTTTCTTAAATTTGCGCCACAATTCATTTAATTAAGAATAACAAATTGAGTTTTAATATCGATTAGTTGAAGCGTGACGAATCTCGGCGCACGGAAAGAAAAAAATCGGCTAATTGTTTATTAATAAATAAAAAATAATAATAAATAATAATGTTATAGGTATGAAAATATTCTATTTCTCTATAATTATTGGTGTGTGCATTCACCTGACAGCTCATTCCTGCTGTTACCTGCAGGGTTTAAATTATATAAAAAAAAGCAGCTCAGGTCATTGAATTTAGCAAAACATGACTCATAATCTACATTAAATTTGTAATACATGCTTTTTAAGATGCGTTTTTATTAATTATTTATATTATTCATAATATGCGCGCATGGCTATTTATTCATTCAGTGAATTTTGTAATATGAGTCATCTATTTAGCAATACACGTATTAAAGATGCGTTTTTTTTTCATTATATTTCTGTTAGTTTATTAATAATTAATTATTACGTTATGCATTTTTAATTTATTTATTTATTAAAAAAAAGTGGCACGTGTTTATTTTATCATGTAATTTATATTCATAAGGTGATTGGTTACTTACTGACTTTAACTCTTTTTTTGTTTAAAACCGTTATAGATGTTTGGATAACTGGACGTGTTAGCCGTGTTATAAATTACAATAAATATAAATATGATCGTTTGATTAAAACTATTTTATTTAGATTTTAGATAAAAAGAATTTCAATGTCACTATCTTACTTGCAAGAATTAAACCAATTTATTTATAATTACTTTCTTTAATTGCATGTGATTTATTTCTTTGGCGTGTGTTGTGAGTGATAAACAAATACTCGTGGCTTTCGGTATATGACGAGGAAATGTTCCTAAGGATACTACTGGCGTAAACCGAATCAGTGTAAATTGAACACAATTATAAATTGTGATTGTGAATGTGTTTTGTGGTGTATTAAATAAAGTGAAACACATATTATTACAAAATGTTGCGTAAAAAAATTCATTTTAGTATCCTTAAATCTGTTACATATACATACCTAGATATTTAAGAAAATGATGTAGTCTGTTTAGATTTTTGTTTCCTGAAAAAATTTTGGAGTACATCCTAATGTCCTAATGCAGTGGGCTTTGTTAACAAATGGAGTCCTTAAAGTTATAGGATGTAATTTTATTTTTACTTAAAATGGCAAAAGTTTACTTTCGTGGAACCACTGGGGATATTTTAAGCGAATACCTGTGGTTTTCGGTATACGACGAGGAAATGTTCCTAAGGATACTGGCGTAAACCGAATAGGTGTAAATTGAACACAATTATAAATTGTGATAGTTTAATGTTTATAATGTGTTTTGTGATGTAGTAAATAAAGTCATGTACATATTATTGCAAACTGTGGCGATATAAATTAAATTTTGGTATCCCCAAATTTCTTATCTCGAGATTTAAGAAAATGATGTAAGCTGCTATTTAGATTTTTGTTTCCTGTAAAAAATTTGGAGTACGGCCTATTGCAATGGTCTTTGTTAACATATAAAGTTAAGTCTTAAAGTTCTAAGATTAAAATATCATGTAGGTTATTACTTTTAGTGACTGGGAAGTAATTTAGTTTTTACTTAAAATGCCAAAATTTTATTTTCGTGTAACCACTTGGGATATTTTATGGAACCACACGGTTCCAGAGCTCGAACGCAACGAGCGACCACAATAATTAAAATGAAGACTGAAATTGGTAGAAAAATCAGTCTAGCACAGCCAAAAAATTTCAAGTGCAGTGTTATTGGGAATCGACGTAAATCAAATATCACCTGTATTTATATAGCATCATCCACGTGTAAGTGAAATGAAAATGAGCATTGTGTTGTTAAATGAAATAAATTAAATCTTACGGAAATTATCTGCTTACGTATGCAAATACGGGCGTATGATAATCTATAAAAAAAGAGTAAATAAAATAAAATGAAATAAAAAATAATGTATATTATTTCACTTATTATAATATAATTGTATGGAAAATAAAAATGTGTTGATTTATCAGGAAATGTTTGTGGAATGCATTGTTTTAGAATTAGTAGTAAGTATCGCGTGTGTTTTCTTGATGTTATTAACCCATATAAAGAGTTGCATTTTTTCCTCACAATAGAATTAAATAAAAATGCTTGTTTCGAATGTTGAAAACAACAATGATGGCGATGTTAACAACCTCGCGCTGCGCCGTGCGCGGCTTGCAGTTTACGAATCCACCCATCAATCAGGGCAATTATTAAAATTTTATTTTAAAACTAAGTACGAGAGCGTTTTTAATTGAAGGGTTAGTAAATGACCATCTATGGACAGTGAATGTCTGTGGTTGTTCAAACTCCGGACATGCCAATGGTATGAATCATATCTTTCAGGATTGGCTTGCCTTGCGCCTTAAACTTGAGCTTCGTTTCACCCATTTTATTACATGCTGCCTTTTTATTAATGCATATTATACGGTCGAGATTTCTATATGATAACGTTGTTAAATTATTAGCGTTATGAAATACTATATTAATCTACGTAAAATACTAGTTTAATTAACTAATTAGCAAAATTCGTAAATTTCAGCTTTTACGACGACGAAAAGCTGTCGCACAATTATGCAATATTATTATGATATGTTATATGAAATTATGTTAATTAATTTAGTTTCGAGTTTAGAGAAAAATGAGCTGATGCACTTGTTGCTCTGAATCACTTTGCTGCCGCTTTAATTGCTTCGCTCGTGATTGTTTCATTTTAACTAAGGTGAGTGAAAGTTGTTAAAATATCGATAATGAGTAATGAAATGAAATCGTCTTTTCTGATAATTCTATCTAAATATTATTATTTGTTTAAGCGTAATAATACAGCAAACGCAGCATAAATAAACACCGATCAAGGTCGATTATTACTTACTTGAATCTATGCTATTTTTAAATATTAAGCAGACATCGCAGAACGCGCGTCTTACGCGTTATTTACATTAACTAAACGATAAATGGTTTAATTATTCAAATGATTTTATCACATGTTAAATATACAATTAATTTATTGTCACATATTTTCATTTATTTATTTATTTGTTTGATTATTTCCATATACCTACATATGTATTAGTATTAGGCTTATACAAGGAAGTATAATATAAGCTACTACGACTACTACTACTACTACTAATTAATAAAGAGCTTAATTCGAGCAAAATGATGTGATTATATCTAATACTTAAAAATTATTTTCAATTTAGCTAATTCTGTTAATACTTGTTGTTTTGAAAGCAACGCGTAATTAATGTTAAGTGAACATTTTTATACTCTAACGTAATTTATCTGTAGCTAAACCACAAGCGAGTACAACATATACGTATAAATATATATATGTACATGTATATGTATATATTAGGTATTTTTATGAGAGAGAAGGGCAAGCTTCCAGATTTTTACTGCTTAATTAATTAGCTGATTGCTTTTTTATCGCATGTGCTTTTTTTATAATTTACAACCGTATTAGATTTATGCCTGATAATACTTGTAATTCTAAAACAATAAGCATTATGAAACAAACGCGCGAGCGCTTAATAAATTAATCTTTTTAAAGGGTTGGTTTGTGTATAAAGAACACGAGTTCGTTCAAGTTTTTTTTGCAAATAGTTGAGTTCGTTGACTCGTCCTAACCTACGTCAAGAGATTTTAGATTTCGTCGCTGTGATGAGGCAGGAAAAGCTTTTGCTTGTAATGAAATGTGTTCGTATTGTGTAAAGGAAGAACCAGTGGCAATTTAAAGATAATAAAACGTATCGTCGAGAGGATTTATACGTCTCTTGGAGAGTCAGCGCGAGGTATATCTAATCTATATCGGGGTCATTTTGGCAATATTTTACGAGTATGATAACTGAGATGCTGCTACTGTATTTATAATAACGAATTTTCTTGTTTTTACTAACCTAGATTGTATTATATATATCTGTGTATGTGTGTGTGTGTATATACATATATCCATATATACATATATATACATATATATATAGTTATAAACACAAGCAGAAACACACAAAGACAAAGGAGTGCACTATAATATTATTTTTAAAAATAGACAAGAAAATTTTATTGACAGTGCTTGGCAATATTCCAACAGTAGTAAAACTATGAAATATTAGCACAACAAAGAAACTACACAGAACCTAATTAATTCCATATCGCTACAGCCACTACAAAAATACTTCAACGCTCAAACATTTTCCACATGACAAATTTAAATTCTCTCGCTCGCTTGTTTTGTTTTATTTATTTTTTTGTATACCATCGTGCTGTTTGCTTTTTTTTCTGTTATTTAGTAAACAAAAACTTTACACATACATAATTGTTTACTAGAAATTTACTACTACATAATTCTTTTATTATTTTGTGCGAGTGAGTGAGCGAGTAATTTCTTTCATAAAAGTCGCGAATAACATTTAATAACAACAACAACAACAACTAAACGTACTCGTATGTGTATATGTGTGTGTTGTGTAGTTATATAGGTGTAGTCGATGTGTATGTGTGCATGTGTAAGTAAGTATGGCTGTGTGTATGTTTGTTTTAAACAAATTCAAGAGTATTCAAAGTATTGTAATTACATGTGCATTATAAATCCATGAAGTGTAAACTAATCACATAAAATTCAATAATACACACTGCAACTAAGATTAACAATAATTATGCCTGCAACCTTGTTGTTGTAAACGATTTTTATCTAAATATCCTTGTTGCACATATACAATATTTTTGAGTAAAAATAAACAAAAACCTTTAAACAAATTATGCCTTGACTAACAATCATTATTAATAATGTATATAAACTCATCATATTTCCAGTTTTTAAGTTCAATAATAATAACGCCACTAATAACAATAAAAACGAAACGAAAAAGAAATAAAAGAATTGATTACACAAAGCACGCAATTACAACCTGACTTTTTTATGATTTCACTAAACAAATTGCTTCAATACGTATATAGTATAATCAAAAACAACCCTTATTAATTATCATACACGTGAAGGAAGTCGTTTTGTCATATATACTATACATGCTATACATATAAATATATATACATATATCGTATCAACAATGTACAATACAATAGAATTTTTCACAAATTAATTGGAACGTAAAGTTATTATTACTACCTTTTTTTCAGTGTCAATATACATCATAAGTTGCTATTAAAAATATATTAGGATGATACAGTCATTTGTCATAGGCGCAATCAATGTCGCTAAACAGGCTGTAATTATCATCCATTAATTGATCGATAATTTTAACTGCCACCCTACCAATAAATGATTACTTTTCGTGATTTCTACATTCGTATGCATATTGTTTCGTTTCGTTTCGTTTCGTTTCATTTCATTTCTATCTGTTGTGTAAACAAATACAAATGTACTACTACTCGTACATGACACAAAGTTCTAAACGCTCCACACATCTACACATACATACATACACATATACATATACAAGTATATGTATGTATGCGTGAATGCAGAGGTGTGATGCGTATATTAATGAAGATAAACGAGCGGAGAAGCTCAACAAGTCACAACAAGACAAGAGAGTTGGAGTCATGATACAGGAATAGGAATAGGAATATGAATATGATAAGCGCGTCAGGTCGGTGGTCAGCACGTATGGTGCGATACACGATGCATATTATCACTTCCGATAATTCTACTGCCAATTCCCACGGCCTTCATGCTTTAATACAAAAATATTGCGCGCGCGTCTCGATAAAATCATATAGTATGTAGTTTGTTATATTTTCATTTCATTTTAATTAATTAAATCTTTCACACACCGGCTATAACAGAGCTTACGGCTTACGGCTGCTTACCCTGCCTGCCTGCCTGCAACACTAAATTTTACTATAGACAAATAACATTGCGTAACAATTTATGAGTCTATGAATCTATTAGATTATTAAATTTAATAGTTTCAAGTTTATTTCTGTTTTAACTCCAATAAAATTAACTGAATGTTCGCTCAATAATTATAAGGAACGTTAATTTCACATAAATGTTTAATGAACATTCATTTACAATTTCTTTTTCCTATTGATTATATTGATAATATTATTTACCTATGTATGAAATTTTAATTAAACATCCGAATGTATGCAAATTTTGTTTATGTAACGCATTTAAAATCACATTGTTTGTTTGTTTTTCGACAACAAGAGCCATTTATTAAAATGGGTTTATGTGTATGTGTGTACTATACAATGTATGTGTGTGTATGTGGATGTGTGTGCGCGCGTTTTATTTTTAAAAATTTTCATACATGTAATTAATTACACGCTATCTGAGTTATTTATTAAGCGTGGTTGCGTATATTTTAGATAAAAGCGTGTCATTTTGTGAACATGTTATGTTTAAATACATATATAATTAGTAAAATGAGTAGAAATTTTAGCAATTTGCAACATGATGGTGATGATGATGATGATTCTAACAATTTCGTTTAAATAGAAAATTAATAAGCTATAAAATTGATGCAATCAATTTCAAGTCGTTATTCATCTAATTATTAAATTTTATTTGAATTAATCATGGAGAAATAATTTCCGGCTTAGTCACTTGGTGTACGAAATAAATAAATAAATATCTATGATATAACTTTTAATATAGATGATAGGAGATGGCGATAATGAAAAAATATATTAATATTGATGAAAATTAAAGTTTAATAATATTATTATTGAGTGCGAGCGAGAGTATCTATGCAAGTAGTAGTAGTAGTCATATACGCGTATAGTAGGTTTTTATCTAAAGTGAATATACTCCAGTGGCCGATAAACAGTGAAGCTCAGTTATATTATTTATTGGTCCAGTTTTATGTGTAACGGAAAGAAACAAAGGGCGCAATGAAAGGCGAGGGCGAAGTGCATTGCTTAAATCAACTGCCGTAACATGAAGCAAACTGTCAGTAGGGGTGGTTATAGCCCCATCATCTCACATATCCATGAGGTAAGAGTGGCCAGACTCTGTGGCTATAATAAAGTAATCTGCGAAATGTCGGTGTCGATCTCGACCCTGGCCATAACCATAACTATAACTCACCCCTACCGCAGCCAGTGTAACTTTACTACAGACAATAACTATAGGACATTGCAAATTACATCTTCATCTTTGTCAAAAAATAAGATCAAACTTGTTTTAACGAGTGATGATTATAAAAATGAAAAATGGTCAGCGAAACCGCAGACGACTTTTAATATTGATTATTGTATTAATAATTCAGTGTCGACTAACCCGTGCATAAAGAATTCAATCAAAACGCGACACGACACATAAATTACATGCTCGCAAAATTTGTCTTTTTTTCATTCTTTCTTTCTTTCTCTCTACGCTGCCTGCTTTCCTGCTTTTCTGCTTTCATGTTATTTCATTTTCATTTTGTCAATGCGCTTTGAGGTCTCTTTTAATAAATTTTCTTTTATATGGTTTTCCACCTGATAAATCAATAGAATTTTCCCTCGATTAGAACTAGTCCACTGCGAATCGGTCGCCTGCCCGTACGCCTGTTCGTATGCCCGTCCGTCCACCCGCCCGCCCCACGCAACAACGCAGCAACGTCATAAATATGGGATCAGGCAAGAGAGTAGATGTATTTTTATTACCAGAAACAAAAAATCATAATTCATTGCTATTGTGGCTATCTGGTAACCATTATGGGGAATAAACGGTAAATGAGGCAACGCAGACTGGAAGTCCGCAAGGGTTATCAGCTAAAGATTGACCACATTTACATTTTACTACATTATGGATGATGGCCATCTATGCGTAATTTGAATTGAAATATTGGTTGGCCGGAAAGGGAGCGACCCTTAAAAACAGACCCCGTGCACTTGCAAATACAGAAGGAATGAAAAATGTTATAATAAATAAATCAAATTACATTTAAATTCCATTGGCCAGTGGAACACGCAACGGTCAAAATAATGCAACAAATGTATTGGAAACGTTAATGGCAACTTGAAATCTCCTAAATTATCGTCTCAATTATATACGAGTTCATGAGTTTGTAAAAAAATACCATTGCGTATAATATCTATGTATAATACATATATTTTACTTACTTCACTTCACCACACAACTGGCGTTAATCGAATTATACAGCATTTCCATTATCACACACTGCACACTAAAAATAAGTCATGATAAGTAAACAATAATGTAATATATAAAAAAAGCAATTACCTTTAATACATATCTAGCATTATTTCCACGCAACGGGTTGTTGTGTTAAAACTCGTTTATTTTTTTTATGCGACCACACTTGCAATCTACCAATTCTCTTTTATACAATATTTTCGTCAACACAATTTACTCGCTCTCTATTTTAATAAACTCTGCAGTCATACTCCGTATAATGTGTGCTTCACACAGCGAGCGATATCTCACATGATATGAATAAACGCTGTAATAAGAAAGAATTTGCAGGTTATGATTTGAAATTATTATAATCTATAGGTTGTACAATAAAATTTTTAGGCTCAAAAAGTATAATAAAGCTATTAAATTTAGTGAACCAATCTCGTGTTTTATTTAAATTTACATTCTAAATTGTTATATTAATATACAATGGTTCACCAATAGTTAAAAACAGCTAAAAAGTTCTTAGAATTTATTAAATATGATAAAACTATAACTGCTATATTTCTGCGCTAAAAAGGTATTTAATAATATTGTTGTTTTCACCAATAATGAAATTAACAATGAATAAATATATCATTTTTACTTACATAAAAGTAATAGAAACCAATATGTTTAATTGGTGTAAGTGTTCATTTATATTTGATTGCAATCAAAAGTGTGACAAACATCGCTAATAATTTCATAGTGATACAAAAATTGAATTCACAAAGTACATTCAGTAGATTTCTCAATCTATACACACTAATTTATTAAAATGTTATTATTGCTGCCATTGCACTATTTATGAAAGTTTGAATGAGGTGCCACGAATTTGTTCATCTAAGCGTATCAGTTGCATTCTAGAAACATAAATAGCGATTGCATGTCTTTACCAAGAATATCAAGTGTTTTTTGATCGGAATTGAACAACCTGATGGTCTAATAGCAAACTATAAAAATATTAATAGCCACAAAATGTTTAACAACGAAATCATTAGACACATTTAGACAATATAATAGCAATTTGCATTACAAATTTGGCATTATCATTTGTAATACCGTAGCCAATTTTAGTTCACTACATTTTACAATAAATATAGCATTTGGGAATATTAATCTATATGGAAAACTATTTCGTAAAATAAGTCATTTTCTTAATTAATAGTTTTGGAACGACTTTTATTCGTTATACGGAGTTTACGGTGTTACAATATATGGATGGATAAATATTTACCTTTGATATACATGGCTTTATTGAATAATATCACTTTTCACTTTCATTAGTTTTATTAAAATTTAATTAGATGTGGTTGTTGACACGGCATCTACTTTTCTAGGTTATGACCTTGTACGCATGTGCCGTTCGCACTTCTCTAGAGAATCATCCGCATGTTAAACGCAACTATAAACGATAGTTTGCAATATTAAAGATGGGAATAGTGTGAGGATTGAACACAAAAATCGAATTTCCTCCTGCCGGCTGATATGCGAAATAATCTTCAATTTCGGATCAAATCTGGAAAAAAACAGCGCAATAAACAAAATTAAAAATGATGTTAATTAAATGGTGGTATATTTATCACACAGGTAAATTATTTTTTGCTAAGTATATACGCGCTTGTTATTTTTCGTATGCATGCACATGCACAGAAAAACACGTGTGGCACAAAAACCGATAAAAACAGTTTTGGATGCAAATCGATAAAAATCTATTAATACTAATTGGTGTTTGTTTTAATTACATTACGTATAGTATATATGTATATGATTTTATATCGTTTGCAAAAACAACGCTCGCCAATTGTGTAGTAGTAGTATAGTAGTATTAGTAGTAGCACAGCGTTTTAATTATCGAAACATAATTAGTAGATATATAAATAACTGGCGTGCATTTGTTAGGTAAAGCGTTATCAGACATGTAACTAAGAGAGTTTGTTTGAAATGATTAAGTTTTCGAGGGAGGATGAAAAGTATGTGATTTGATTAACATTTTTCTGACAATAAGAACAGCGACAAATGGCCCCATTTGTTTCAACAAGTTAGACAAACGCGTGCCTCATTAAAAAAATATCAAGAGAGAAAAAGAAAGAGTGAAACGAAATAAAACGGAACCTGAATTTAAATTATGGAGTGTTTGCAGCAGGATTGTTATCTTCCAGCACGACCACGATTTTAAATTAAATCAGTTGCTTACATTTAAATAAATATTAAGCATATATCATAGTGATTATACATATGATATTAAAATGTCAAGAATTGCTAAATTAACAGCGAAGAGAGCAAAGAACCAACTTGCTAATCATAAGACAAGACAATTTCTACGGTAAGCTTTTTATTGTGTGTATGTGTGACTATGCCTTCGAATACACATACACATAACACACATACATATAATGTAAATGTGACGCCCATTCGCAATTTACATTTGCAGAACCTGTTTATGTTTGATGAACAGCGGAGTGCAGACACTGCTCGTAATTTGTGGGTGTCAATGCCTTACTCTCTTTCTAACAAACACTCAATTATCGCACATGCAAATATACACACATCCACATACACACACACACAAACGACCTGCAGGAGAATCATGTGGGAGATTCACTCAATGAAACCTAACCGAAGCCAAAAGGGGTGAGTGAATAGTTTTTTTTTCTCTTCTTTTTTGATTGTAGTCTCTGTACTAGACACTAGTATGTACTTACTAGTGCATATTAAACGGCGAAGATATTGTAAATGAAAGCAACACAACCAACAACCTGTGTGAGTGTATCTATTAAAAAACACCTGCGAATTATGTGTCATGCCCGTATGGACGGACGGACTCCAGAACGAGTTGTAGGAACAAAGACGAGGACAACAAAGTTTCGGTTGTTTAGTGGGGTGGGCGACGTGGTTGGCGCGCCGTCCGGCAAAGGCCCGGCGCCGACTTGATCTCGGGACGCCAAACACGCTCAAACACATGCTACCCCAATTCTGATCAACTCGATCAAAACTTTCTCGCATCACAAACAACAAGCACATCATTATTATTATAACATGCACATCATATATATATATGTATGTATATCTCGTGCATATATCTAGCAGGCAGGCAACTTAATAAACAATTCATTAATTAACCAGATCCTCTCAAAAGTTCCGCCAGCAAACTATTACTAGAGAATATATTTTGCTTGCAAACAAAACATGTCACAACTTGTTCGAACGAGTAGCGCGCACGACGTAAAATCCTCGAAAACTCGAAGCAATTTGCTTCAAGAGGTTTCAATATTTCACATCCATTATTATACTAGTAGACTTTCCTATACAAATACAACTCCTATAGCATAGTATAGTATATTGAATATAGTAGGTAGGTATGTTATATCGATGCATCTTGAATATCTTGTACTCGTATATGTATATTATACGTGTACATGTATATTAATAGATTAATTTATGAATCACTTTATTGGTTTTGCTTTAAATTTCTTTCTAATTGTAATGATGGTTAAATTATAGTAATAAATAACTTGCTGAGATTTATATAAGCTATTTGCTGCCACTATAAATAATATGGAAATGAATCCTGAAATCCAACACAAGAGCAAATAGTTTTTGAATTGCTTGCAATAACTTTTAAAGCTACTTTTCTATTCATCGCAGAATAAAATCGTCTAAAACCATAAAGCAATGAAAAATAAAATCATTACATCTTTTTTTCTTTCCGCATACATATACATGTACATGCATCGAATGTATAAACAAAAATAAAAACGAATAAATTACGTATTAAATAAATGGTAAGAGATAAGCGTAACACTTGATATAAAAATTAATCATTAATTAATGAAAGCATTTGAAATAATTTTTGTTTCTTTATGTATAGAAGATTAGTTTAACATCTTTGAACTTTGACCTGTTTCCCATAAGAGAATTCAACGATTTTTTTTAATATTCATTACATATCATAAATGTTTTCGTTTTAAATTTTGATAACGAAATCCATAAATCATTTAAAATGCAGAGTTGACTAAAAGCTAAATTTTGACCACGTGTCGCTTATACAATGAACGTATTATGTAAAAAAATTATCATTACGAAAAAAAACTGTTTAAATTGAATATTTATCATTGGTTATTTAATTATTCATAAAATTTTATCAATTCATTTACTAATACTTGTAATAGTTAGTTTCCAATTTGTTATAACGTCATAAAATCATTTCCATTAAATTAAACTATAAAAAATTTAAATCATCAGCAATTTGAATACATAAAACTTGCATCGCCACCATAAAAATTTCACAATAAATAAATAAATATTTACCTTATTTTTATACTACTATGAGAGATAACATGACAAAATTTTATCATTTATTATGCAATAGTGCTAAACGTTGCAAACATTTCTGTTAAAACAAAATGTGCTGTGAACATTATTTCATTTTATAATAAAAACTGTATGCGCATTACATAATAATTTGTACGAGTAGTAGTAGTAGTAGTAGTAGTATAATAATAATTTATTCTTGTATCTAAGCAAGCGAGCAAAAAACCTGATGATGTCTAGAATTATACATACATTGTACGTAGTATGCACCTATGAGTAGTATACATACATCAGTGTTTCTCAATCTTTGGGTTGCGACCTAATATTGGGTCGTCTTAAATTATTAAGGTGGAATAGGGTAATGGCGACAGCGGCTATATATCAAAAATTAAGTGTCGAAAAATGTACTGGTTAATTGATTTAACCTTTTCTCTCAATTCGCTTCATCAAATAATAATAAATTTTTATTTTCTGTTTCAGTTACCAAGGTAAAAACCCAAGATGGGCAGGAACATGGACATCCCCTTCGATCCATGATGAAAAATGTACTTACCATGGAAGCTGGTATAAAATTTCTAAAGTAAGTGTAGTTTGGCTGAAAGTCTTAATAATTATAAAAATTGTTTTTGAGTGCAATTTTTTTTTATTTTTTTAATCATTCGGATACATTTCAATAATATGTTAGTTGTACTTTCAAGTGCAGAAACTAGTTTGTTTTCTTTTAGAACTTAGCTTCTAAAGATACAGTATTCCCCTGCGCCACTAGTGGTTCGCGAATATACCAAATCTAGCAAAAAGTTTTCAATAGTCTGATTTGTAGACATTTTATTACAAGCAATTTTACGTGCTGAGCCTATGTATCTTTATGGGGCCACCTTCGCCCTTTAGTCTATTTTTAACCTCGATAGTCATTCTTTATTGCAGGGACCATTGCATATTTTTAATAAATCTTTCAAGTGCTTTAGCTTCTTAAACACGTCGGTGTCATTGGTGCTACTAGTTCAGACAAGTTAGTTTAGTTTAACTTAAATTTAATTTTTTACCTTATAACTATAGGGTAGCCTGTTGCCAGCGAAGTCGGCAAATAATTGTCAAACCAAACTGAAAACCAACCTTTAACAACTCCTTACTATGAGTTTGACAATTATTTGTTACTATGATCTAACCTCAATCCTATGACCCGGATTTTTTTATATTTGACATGCATTTAGTGACTTTCAGTTGGCACTGTTTTAGGATTTGCGGTTAACTTCATGCGGTACGGAATGACAGTAGCTTATTATATATATAATATTTCGTTGTAAATATCACTTATTTAATGGGAGTATATACCATATCCATTTGATGTAAGTACATAAAATCCTTTTATTTAATTATAAGTGATGTAGATAATAAATATATGGGTCGCAAAATGATTTCAAAGATCAATTTAGAATCGCGCAAAAACAGATGGAGAAACACTGGTAAACATAACATAATATAAAATTATACAATATATGTTAATATAAATAAAGGTAATTGTGTTTGAAATGGTGAGATTTAATGCAAACGATTTTGTCAAAGGGATTAAAAGCGTAGAAACACCATTGCAGTAATGAGATTGAGTGAGATACAGTTTTAGTTGTTAGGTTGTAAGAAGAATGTTGTGTGTAATTAGTGCGCGTGGATTAGCGCAAGATTCTGGCCTGATGTAATACCAACCATTATTTTAGACTAGAATTAACATATGCAAATCAGTTTTAAAGCTAGAGATTAACTGTCAGAGGTTTGTCATGGCTTGCTATCATCATTTAAATATCTACACACTACCGGGCACTTCAAATTACACCTATAAAACATAATTACTCGCTATATATTCTCACATCCTCTAATAAGAGAGGAAAAATGCTAACCATAATAGAGGTTTTGCTTTGCAGCGAACTTGTTTTTTTGTCTTTTCAAGCGTTTTTAACATTTATTCAATTAAGTCTTGCCTCAAGGTTTTATTTACTATACCTATACTATATTATACTATATGTGTACTCTACTATAAGTATAAACATAACATATACACGTAAGATTCAGCTAGACAAAAATGATGAGTAGCACTATAACACTTGTAGGTAACATGTAACAAATAATAAATAACATAGAATAACAAACACTCAATGCTGAATGCATGATGTATAAAAACATCTCGAGTAAACTCATTCAAATAGGTTGTAATTAATGCCTAATTATTACATTTAATGAGGCTTGCAAACTTTAATAAATTATCATTTTTCATTTACTTTGTAACTTCAGTTATATATTTTAATTACCTATTTAATTATGTGTTAATTGTCTACTTCTTTATTTCTTGCCAGTCTCTCGTGCGTTTAAGTAAATATTGATGACGATCTACAATATTTAGTAAACAAAACACGGAACAACAAAAAAATACTAAGTTGACAGTGTATCTATTACAAATAGATTTTCGTGATTTATGAGAGCCATTTCAACATGTTTTAAAAACCCTACTTAAGAAAGTTTTTTTTTTGGTCGGTGTTATTGTTATTTTAGAAAATACAGATATACATATAGATATATACGCAGATGTGTCATAAATTTAACTAAAATAAACAATAAATATATATTCGAGTGTTCAGACGCAGAGTTATAACAAATTTATATTTCAAGTATCCACTCAATAAATTTCATCTTAATTGACTTGTAGATAAAATTACTTGTTTGTTTTATTGTATTGTACTTACTCACTTACGAATTGTTCGTACGTTTAGAAAACATTCGTTTGTTTTCCGCGCTTTGCAATGAGTCGGGTTTGCTCTATATAATGTATTCATTTGCATGAAATTATTACGTTAGCTTAAATCAAATTAGTTTATAGATATTTTTTTTGGTAAATTATTATGCATTTAGATTGATTAATCAATATTGGCTCGTCTTAAATTATCAGGGTAGAGTAGGGTAAAGGTGACCTCGGATATATATCAAAAATTAATTGTCGAAAAATATACTTATCTTGGAAGCTGGTATAAAATTTCTAAAGTAGGTGTAGTTTGAATGAAAATCTTGATAATTATAAATATTGTTTTTGAGTGCAATCTTTTTTCATTTTTTGAATCATTATTCGGATTATTTTTATACATTTCAATAATATGTTAGTTGTACTCTTCAGTGCAGAAATTAGAATTATTCTTTGTTTTCTTTTACAAATTAGCTTTTAGAGATAACGCATTCTCCCGCGACATTATTGGTTCGCGAATATACCAAATTTATCAAAAAGTTTTCAATAGTCTGATTTGTAGATAAAATTACTTGTTTGTTTTATTGTATTGCAGTTACTTACTTACGAATTGTTCGTACGTATAGAAAACATTCGTTTGTTTTCATCTCTTTGCATTGAGGCGGGTTTGCTCTACATAATGTATTCATTTGCATGAAATTATTATGTTAGCTTAAATCAAATTAGTTTATAAATATTTTTTGCTAAATTATTATGCATTTAGATTGATTAATCAAATAACATCAGTTATAAGTAGTATAGTAAGAAATTGCATGTTTACCAATAATAGGTTGTACGTAAGTTAAAAAAAAGTCCTTGAAATGTGCAAAATCCTTAAAGTACAGCTACATAATCACACGAAGCACGAAACATTCTGAATCCTACATTACATTACATTACGTTATGTGTGTTAACAAAAAAGCTCAATTTTATTTATTATTTATTGCTTATTACTTCTTACTCATTTTACTCATTTTAACTTTGTTAAATTTTATTTATTATCATTTATTAATGTTAATTGCAATGTATATTTAAAATACAAATATAATTTAAGCATTTTTATTTCCAGTCTACACGATAAGTTGAAATTATGCTCAATTTAAGCAAAATTTAAAGAAATGTTGTTAACCTTATGGTAGAAACACTGTTTGACAAGCAAATAAAGAAAAAAGACATATAATTAATACCTGATATAATCAACTCGAAAAGTAACAAAAAAAAAACTAACGAATAAAGATAATAAGATATAGTGCTGTAGTTCTACTATGTAGTAGTTGTAGTACTTCACCTTCACTATATTAAAGCGATGACCAAGATACGTTGAACTACTCTCATTGCTTGCATCAAAAGAAAAAAGAACAACATTAAGAACTAGTAAAAAAGAAAAGATACGTTGACCATGCTACTACTTACAACTACAAGAAAAAGGTCTAACAATTATTCACAACAACAACAACAACAGCAGCAACAGCAACAGCAGCAGCAGCAGCAGCAGCAGTAGCAGCAGCAACAACAACGCAATAATAAAATAATCGGTTGTTGCTTGGCGTTTTTGTTATAAGGGTTAGTTTATAGTCTATTTCAGCAAGCAATTGTGGGTAGAAATGTAAATTTTTATGAGTAGGTGTACCTTTTTAAGAAGTTAATATCTTGTTGAAAGCCTAAGGCTCTTAAACTCTGTAAGCCCAGTAGCATAAATCTAATAGACAGATTTTGTTGTTGTACACTCACTGAGTGATTTTTGTTGATGTACAGCTCTAATAAAAAGTTGTTTAATACTTTTTTACTATATAATTTCAACGTATTATTAGGCAATAATCGAGTTAATAAGAAACATTATTTTCACTAAATAAATATTGTATTTTTTTACAATACTTGTGCACAAAATTGATTATTTACTATTAGAAATTTCATCACATTTTAAACAATTTCTATTGTTTAGAAAAGAATTAAGTTATTAAAAAAGTTAATAAGTTAGTTAGCATAAGCACATTACTCAAACAAATGATAACTAATTAAATATTTGAAAAGTTAATGCATGAGTATAAATTATACATTTTATGTAAATAAGTAATAAATTATAATTTTTAAATACGCGTTTACGTGTAAAGCAAATAACAATATTCTAGTCAAACAAATGTTTTGATATTTTAATCAAGTTATAGTAAAATTTTTACGTAGCCAAAAAGACACAAAGCAAAAACAATCTGAGAATTTGAGAAAATCAGCGAATTGAAAAAAGCGATGATTTGCAGTTTTCTTCCCCCTACGATCATTTATAACAACTCAGTTACTTGTCAAATTTCTGTTCATGATGATTGAAAGATGCTTCAGTCCAACAACAAAAAAAATGATTAGATTTATGTATTTTATAATTAAATTATACGATTATCGATTTTTTCCACATTTTACAATAGCGTATATTTTCAATTCTCTACTAATAATTATAGAAAACAACATAAATATTAATTTATATTCAATTTCACATCATTTGTTACAGCCATATAAATATATATATGTATAGGTATATATAGGTGTATAAACTTGTCTGAACGACATGTACCTTTTTTTGTTAACACGAACGTGCGGACGCATGCTATATAAAGATAATGCACGTGAAATGATTCCATTTGAAAATTAATAACTAACTGTTGGTAATCTTTTGCATTTATATCAAAACCAGATTGTAAAATATATAATTCGAAAGAGAATACTCAAGAAAGAAAAAAAACATTTACCCTTTTATTATCGAAAAATGCGTTAATATAATATCGCTTCTTTTTTTCTCGTCTTCGCTTTGTGATGTCAGAATTGTTGCAGGGCTGCATTTGGTGTGAATAGAGACTGCAAACGTCGTCTGAATATTGAAAGAAATTTACTTTGCTTACAATCCATTTGCATTTTTTTGTGAAATGATAATAATACAGATTGTATGTGCGTAGAATAATACACATATACCTACAATTGATGATAAAAGCGCTAAAATGTTGCATTGCTAATTGTTGGAATTGATTCGGTTGCGAGTGAGGTCAATGCAAGAGAAAAGAAAGCCTGAGGTAGTTAATTGAATAGGCTGGCCAGTGAAGATGTTTGCTTGACCGAGACCAGATCCTCGGGTAATACAAGTAGCATGTATGAAATGAGTTCTTCAAAAACAGTGGGCGATCCGAAAGCTTTAATAACTACCTTACATGTTGGATCGCCTACCGTCCAGTTCTACAACTGAAATAATCGTATGTCATCGTCTAGATGAATTTCTTAGTTGTAAATTTTAAGTGTTGACTTTTGTATTTTTTTAATCTTTTTTATAAACATATAACTGGCATATAACGTATACGTGTATGCATGTATACTGTATATATATATATATATATATATACCTTTTAAGTAATTTTCTTTCGTTCCAAAACTTAATTACATTTTAATTTACGCCACGTTCGACGCAAAAAATATTAATACAAAATCTGTCATTTAAAAGAAAAGGAAGGAAAAAAAGACTAGAAATAAAATTATATTCATTATGCAACTAAAATATAATAAAACTCTAAGATTTATGTGATTTATATTATGTATAATAATTGCAATTTAATTTATTTAATCATTTTTATTGCATTCGAGTAAATGCGAAACGTATAATAGAGTTTCAGATATAAAATTTAACTTTGCCAACTTTTCCACACACAAGTTTTAACTCACAAACTGACTGTATAATTTAGTTAAAACTATAATTTAGTAAATTGCATTATTTGATATGCAGCGCAGACTAAACACCTCGAAAACCACAAATCTGCGGAATAGATTTTCGAACAGATAAATTATGTGTAAATAACCAATATGCTTCCTTAAATTATTTAATCTTCCAACTTGTACGATACATAAAATTTTAATTTATAAAGTAATTGAAATGATGCTCATAAATTTCTCAGTAGTTTAACTTTAAATGCAGGTCGATGAATTTCAATGAAAACTATTAAATCCCTATTGGAAATATATTGGATATACACTCTGTCAAATAAGTATCGGGAATTGTTGTTTAAAACCCAAAATAATTATTATTAATTCAAATGCACGATGTCGCCTTCAGAGTAAGCAAATAATACTATTTTCAAACCTTTTCTAAACCGATTTTTCTGAATAAAATTTAGTACGCGCAGCGAATTGTCATTTTCACATTTTTTTGACTGAAAACGAGTTTTTCAAAGTATTAATTTATTTATATCTGACGAATAGGGTGATCATTCTTTAATATTTTATATAAGTATTTAACCAGAAATTCAGTTAAAATGAGAACTTTATGGCAGGCGAAAGCGGGGCAATTGTGCTAGCACATATTTGTATCAATTTGAAAAAATCGTAACGCACATTGTAAACAAACTAATCGGTATATGGCCATCAAATTGCAGCTCAGTATAGAGGATAATATAAACAATTTAGCAACAAACAGCATTTTGACAATATCTTGATTCCCGATACTTATTTGACAGAGTGTATAGTATAATAGTTTGATAAGATAGATGGTAAATAAGTAGATATGTATAAAAGTATGAAAATAGATAATAAATATACATATATGTACCATATGATTAGTTAAAATAGCGTAAGCAAAATTACGACGTCTGTAAACAAAACATTTTTGTGTGTATGTTAATAAATTTAACGCGCGTAGTAATAACGTTAATCTACAACCATTTATGCGCAATTATATAATGAGCAATAAACTATGAATTTGAAATCAATATTATTTGAGGATAAAATCATAAATAATTTCATTTTGTATTAAACGAGTACTTTAGTAAATTGTTAGTAAAAGTGCCCAACAGTCATATATTGTTTTATGATCTATTAAGATAATGATTTATAACTATTTAAAAACGTTAATATCGTTCACATATATTGGCATTTATAGCCTTTATTTCGTAACCAATCATTTAAAGACGTTTTTCATTGTGTTAAAAAATACATTTTATTCCGTCATAAAATTACAGTTCGCTTTTTCTGTGTGTACACTTTTTATGAGCCATCTATTTGGCACGTAAAGCTTATTTTTTGATTAATTGCTTTATTTAGTACCTTAACGGCCAGAAAAAATTATAATTATATGATAATGTCGCCACAACCATAGATAACATCTGCGCGATTTAAGCACAAGTGAAGCTAATTGCAAATTATGCAAAACCCATCAAAAAAATCGTGTTTTTTACGAAAAGAAAAAAAAACCAACACCAGGCAAGTGAAAGGGTTGCGTTGTGCGTTGTGCCTTGTGTGTGTGTATAAGATTTTTTTTCTCCTCTTCTTTATATATAGGCGTCTAATCTAAACAATTTTTTTTTGAATGCGCGTTATTGAAAAGGACAATTCAGCAACGTATTCTTTTTCTATAAAGCAGGGGGTAAGTGGCAGGTATAAAGGCAAGTTCTGGATTCAGCAGGTGCCATGCATTTTTTTTTCTTTATTTTTTTATTATTGAATTGACGGGAGATCAACGTCAAACTAACGACTGCATATGCAAAACGAGTTCGTGTTTTTTATGCGTCCACAAATGGATGAAATGAAATAGTCTTCCCCATACAGACAATTACTGTCAATGCATCTGATATGACAGAGGTTGTTAAATCATTGTCACAAAGAATAATAAAAATCTATTATATTATCTGTATAAATATTACACAATACATTGCTTGATTGACAAGGATAATTGTCGCGGTTGTTAGATGGGATAAAATGGTACGTGAGAGAAGTAACGGTTGATACTTTTACCTAGTATTTTGCATTTAATCCATTTGCTATGTGGTTATTAATGAAGAAATTGAAGAATGAGCACCAGGAAAAACTACGCGCAATTTATATCCTAAAAATATTGTAACTGTTTACAACAAACTTACTATTAGTATAATAACTAATCATATTCTATACGATAAAAATATCTTTCATCATAATCAAAACAACTCTAATTTACTATAATCAATTTCTAAACGATTCTTAAAAAATATTATATTATGTAGTGTCTACTACGTATATATATATATTAATTGAATAAAGATAATACTATGAAATTTATCTTCCATAACAATTTAAATTTATAAATTTTAATAAATCACTATCTTTATTCTGCTGCTGCATTTTATTGTGGCAAAATCATGGTATATTTAATATAAATATATGGCACTTTATTAGCAAAGTAATAAATAAAATTTTTATTAATAATAAAAGTATGAGTAAGTAAGAAATGTACTATCTATAGCTATAGTATGTTATGTGTATGGTATAAGTATAGATAATGTAATTTCTGCTAAACAGAAATGTAATCCCAAAAGTATTGTAGCTGTTTACGTCAAGCTTACTATTACTGCAATAATTAATGATATTTTACGGCAATTTTGATGTGCCCTAAGCTTGTGCTCGTTTCGCCTCGCGATTTCTATTAATTCATTTCGCTGGCTTTCCACTCGAATCCAATTAGGTACAAGTCACAATACATTGTCAGATTCGTTCATCAATAAAATGACTTTGCAAGTTGGAAACATATTTTCTGCATTTACAGAGAAATTCGTATACACACAGAATATATAGATAGACGAAATGGGAGCATGAATTGTCAATTTTTTTCCTGCGCCTTTCACAAAACGTAAAGCTAACGATGTGTCCTATTCAAAACATAGCATTATGTGAAATATCCAAACCGAAAACGCATCAAATTTAATAAATTATCAATTATATCGTAGTATGTATAATATATATTATGGTATGTATTATGCTCTCCAGTTTACAGCAAAGACTCAAATTTTTAGCTCGCCTTATTGCATGTGAGACTACGGCAATGGATGTTTATTTTATTTTGTACATATTATTAAGACACCTGATACATTTAAAATCTTATCAAATTCGTGAACATAAATCTTCTTTATATTATGATAAGAAAAACGTGTTTAATAAGAAGAAGAACAATAAATATTGTTACGTTAATTTATGTGAAATATTTATTTAGTGTTTGTTTCTACGATGTGTACCGTACGCTGGCTTAACCAAGACTAATGAAACACAAAAATAACACCGAAAACTAGCACAAAAACTGTTTTCCTCGATACTTCATACACACTGTCATTTTCCATGGCGTTCGCGACCCATAAGCTTATTAATGTAGTGTTTAGTATTTTCGACCGCGTTTGCCAAGGCCCACTTAAATACGTTACAATATACTACTCTGTCCAAAAAGTAAGACCAATTTTTAATTTCAATAGCGCAGGTAAATCGCACATCATTAAAAATGTTTTCTTACTTTGGACGCATTGTAATAAACGTCTGTAACAATTTTAAGTCAAAAGATTTATTAGTTTTTGTTTTACGTCGAATCTTATACGGCGCTAAAATTGCATGCGATGATTATGCTTCATCTCTTCTATCGTCCCAAAACAGTTTTTCAACAGTGGTCTTTTAAGATTCTAGGTTAGTCATAAGTGACACGGTACTAAATAAGACGAATTCATTGGTTGTGGATCGATATGCACAGGATTTTTGGTGATAAAGTCACTAAGAATGAGTACATTGTGAGAGGTGCATTGTCAACGATATGGTATTAGTCAATAATTTTCAGGTTTAGGCTCAAAATATCGTCCAAAATGACCAAAACAGACATATTTAGAGAGCCAAGCAAAATTTCTTTGGTTTTCTTGAGGTCGGTAAGGGTTGATGCTCATTCGAATCGTTCTTCGTCTTCAAACCTTTTTCGACTTTCTTTTAACTGATTCCACCACTTGTCAGCATAGCATTCTGACAAAACATGGTCCCGGAAGATTTTTTGCAAGATTCCGAACATTTCTACATACAAAATTTCATTCCCCAAAACAAAATTTAATGCAACTTTTTTGCTCAATACTGTAATAATCGTACAACATTAGACGTAATACAAAAATTCATGAATGTGTTATCACATAAGTCAATTATTTAAGTTGTGTTGCAATCTAATTTTCCAATTAAAACACTAATCCACTTTAATATTTTAAATTAATATAATATATTAAATTTTCTAATATATAAAGCTAAAGTAAAGTAGAACTGATTTCGCACATTAATTCTAAGAACGCTGTTAAAAATTTTAACGATACTTTACGATTTGAAAGTTAGCCCGTGCGCTATAAATTTGTCTAGTGATTATTGCAATAGTTTAAAACTAGATTAAGAATAAATTAGCATTATACTAATTGCACATGAGAATACGTTTTAAAGCGCATTTATAGTTTTATACAAATTAATTTTAATTTTCTTATAATAAAAAAGCGAACCACCGTTCATTTTCATAAATGAATAATGTATGACAATTAAAAATAATAAAATGTATTGGAGTATGAAATGAATAAAAACAAAAATTTTAATAAAGATTAATAAATACGTACTGCTGAAGTAGGAATAAATCATTGAATACAAGATCGTAAAACCGAATAAAAAACTACTTGAATCTTGGAATAATGTTTGAATTAATTTAAAATAAATCTCACGTTGGAATAATTTTTTGAACGTGTATTGCTTGCTTTAATGATTGATAAAAAATTATAAAAGTATTTGAATATGAATCAAAAATTCAACAGTCGAATCATTTTCTTGCAATTTTGTCTTTTTTTCTTCTTCTTCTTCTTCTTCACTCTTCCAACACGATTTACAAGAAGCGCGAACGTGTTTATTATTACAAGTCGGGCAAAGCATTTTGTATTCGGAAAAAGATGTCTGAACGACTAACGAAGTTACGCTCATTGCATGAAAGGAAAATTGATGATTTTCAGTGGTAAGAATTGTATATTAATTT
>JARJDW010017441.1:0-21239 GCA_030264715.1 Adinopsis sp. GC000173 | reverse complement strand
TATACACATCTATTGTTCAAGTACATGAATAATATGAAGTATCGAATTTTCGGAAATATTGATATGCCTTATACTAAATGCATTAGAAACAGAATGATTTTAACATTTCATAGTCTTATTTTGTTCAATTCTTCCCTAAAAATATTACAGTATTCGTAATAAATTACTAAGAAATACCTATTTTTAAAATCTTCCCAAATTGGATCATAAAATTTTACAGATATTGTGAAAGATAACAACTAGATAAATAATTTTTATATTGAATAGTGAATTCTGTTCGTTGCATTAAATTATAGAACGCTTTCTTTCTAAAAGGGTTCTTGAAAATTTTGCATTCACCTTGTATTTGAGCAAAAAACTGTTTACATGAAGTCAGTATGTATACTCATCTATTGTTCAAGTACATGAATAATGTGAAGTAAAGACATTTCGAAAATATTGATGTGACTTCTACGAAACGCATTGAAAATGGAATGAAAAATATATTCAGTTTTTCATAAAAAAGTCACTCTGCTACTTAATAAATTACCAAGCAGTACCTACTTTTAAAATTTCATTAAAAATCATACTCTTACTAAATTAAATCATAAAACTGGGGAATAATTAATCGGCACGTTGAAAACCAATCAATATTTTATAGCTTTTATCGTTTTGATTATAATGTATTATAATTTTATTACTACTAAAACGACCACTTACATAATAAAGTAATTTGATTTTGGTAAACAAAGGTTGTCACTAATAACTTCTATTGCGGTTAAGGTTGATTATTACATTTTGAAACGTTCAAATTTTATTAAACAATTTAATTATTCAATTTGGTTTTTTATTCGACGAAATAAAATTAACTAAAGGTAGCGCAAATAAGAATAGGTAGGCAATCAAAGATTGAAAATGCTATGTAGGTATAATAAATAGATTAGTTAATGGTTAGAATGTAACGATGTGTACCAGACCGTATATAATAATTAAACATAATTAATAATATGCTAATTTTTTCGTTGTTGTTACAGTTGAGGTGGAAGGTTATGGGCCTTACAAGCCAGTACCGCCACCGAAACCACTCCATCAACAGCAACAGCAACAACAACAGCAGCAACAGCAGCAGCAGCAGCAGCAAGGGAGTAGTGGACGCGTTGTAACACCACCTCCGTACAGAATGCCACCGTATCCGCTTTACAATGAGCCGAGCATTCCGGGCGCCGCTACCACCGTCGCCGGTCTCGATCCGGCCGCGGCCCCATCGCAAACGCAAAATCTCCAAACACATTCGAGCAAATTTCCGGTAAGACAAAAAACAACAAAAAATTGAAGCAGCGCGGCACGGCGTATATGGAACATGAATTGTTTTTCTGTTTGTTTGAATAATGAAACGCTGTGGGAACGTTCCCATACCTATATATATAGTATATAGTTTTTGTTTTGTTGCGATGAGGAGTAGGATGATGATGATGATGATGAATTGATGTGCACGTGATTTATTGATCCTTTCACCTTAATTATTACTTTTTTAGTACATATTAAATTCGATTTGGTGTTATGCAACCAAATATACACAAATCGAATAAATTCATGAGAATTCACAAACATATTAGATATATATAGTTTTTTTTTTGTTACGATAAAGAGTAGGAAGATGATAAAGATAATGATGAATTGCTATAGCCGTGATTTATTGATTATTTTATCTTAATTATTGCTTTTTTAGTATTGAATTTGATTTGATGCTATACAACATACACAAACCCAAAAAAGTTATGAAATTGTCTACATTTTTATCATGTTTGAAGTTTAAAATTCGATAACAATTTCGAAACAACACAAATTGAATCAAGATATTATTTTATTTTTAAATATATATATAGTTTATAATAAATATGTATACATTCTCAATAATAGGTAAATAATGTTTGAATTGTTACAAATAGAAATTCACTTATCGCAATATTCTCGTATTTCCTCAAGTCGGCATGCCTTTTGACAACATTCGGTAGCAATACCACTGCCACCACGTCGAGCGCGCTTTGGTAGCATCTCAAAGGCCTTTGTGCGCTGCGTGAATGGAAACATGACGGGTGGCAGTAGGGCATTGGCGATGTTCGACTTCTCATCGACGAATGCATCCTCCGGATTGATGTCATTTTGTCTATATGCGTAAGCTGCAAATAAACCATTGTACCACATTTGCATGTAAAGATTCAAACGCAACTTACGTGAATTTTTATAGAAGCTCTTCTTCGTTGGCGAGAAGTAATCGCCGCCGCAGATGAGGGAAACCGCCCGCGTTAGATTCTCGCCGCATATCATGTAAATGTCATCTCGGTCTTTCAGCGAATAGATCGTGTTTATTGAAATTAGTGATGTGATTGAAATGAAAAGCAACAAATTCATCTGCAATTATAATAAATTAATTGATTATGATTTGATGTTAAATCAAAGATTTTACCACCGTTAGAATCAAACTATACTATTCGAAGTACGCAAAGAAAATGTGTACTCCAGACAAAATTTCCTTCGTATTTATATACGTAAGGAAAGCTTCGCAGACCCTAAAAATGTTAATCCTACGCGCAATTGACAGGCATTTTGTCACAACAAATTATTTTCGGTACATGTTAATAATATTATAATGCATGCATAGTTTTCATGTTATATTTTAAGGTTTCAAGGTTACATTGAAACACCCTCACATATATTATCATCATTATCATCAGCATCGCTAATCGATCATCACTTAATATCATCAAAACTATATATTTGCGTATTATGATTTTATAATAATATGAATCACAGGTGTATTATTGTTGTATGAACGTGAACGAACTCCTCCTCATCACTATCAAAGTTGTTGGTTGTGGTTGATGCTCGAGGGCCTTCACCTTCTATTGTTTGTTACCTTGATCTACACACGCACTGTCAACGTAACGCTGCTCCTTCATACAAAACAGCCATCTTCTTCTACTTAAATCAACATTTGCATAAGCGTAATCGTTTCATGTTTTCTCCTTCATCCCATCTAGATTGAACGAGAAGTGATCCTATCCAGCTCAGATAAGAATTCCAAGATACCAATTCTGAATGATTACATGAAGCGCACGAAAGGTGCAATTGCACCGGATGTTCCGCCTAAACAAATGTCTGCGTGGACTCAAGGCCAGAATCATCAAATCCTAACGATGGATCAGGTAAACATATACAAACGCTACTACTAAAACGACGATTTGTTGCTAAAACTGGTTAGGAACATTTTTATCGCAACGCTCATTTCGAGTAATTAAAATGTATAAAGCAATATCACTTTATATGTGTATATACAATATGCATTTTTAATAAAGTATTTATTTGTTGCTGGCTGGAGACGACCAGCACGAACTTTTAGCGTGCTGTACGCTTAATTTCATAAACATGAATGCATTGTGCGCTCATACTTCCATTGAAAAAAAAATGAAAAAAAAAAGATTATATCTTTGGGAATTGTTTATATTCTATGCTGGAAGGCACTGTCCTGATGAATATACACACACTTTAGTATTGTGTTGAACGTTAATGTGAACACTTCACTCAATTATGGTTGAATTTGCATTGAAATCGAAATCTGACAGTGTACTTTTTCCTATTCGAACGTTGTTAATTAAACATAAATATTTTATACGAATCTATTTTTAGAATCATGGAGGAGGACACTCGCATCAAGTACCGCCAAACGACAGCGTGTATCGTGCCACATATCACAATCCGCAGGATTACTACAACGCGCAGAACATCGGGCTGGCGACCGGCGCCGTTCCACGCTCAACGTGGCAAGGCGATTTGAATAAAACCACCCCAATCCAGCGACAGCAATACGAAGAATACGCTGTGCAAATCGACGCCAAGGAAACGCCATCGTCGAAAGACAAGAACAAATCGATGACGAAGACTTATCACACGATTAAAGATATGATATCAAGCAAGTTCAAGAGCAACAAGGAAGTGGGTGAGGATAAAGTGGAGGAGACTGGTTTGAATAACGTGACGGATGAGTTGAGAAAGAGCGCGCGGAATATTGATAAGGTGTGCGAGGAGAGCATCGACGATCGAGTGATTGTAAAAAAGACGGTCGGCGAGCAAGGTATTTATGGAAAACCGCGCACTGAAGCTACCATTTCGATGCAGCAGCATCAGTACAATCAGCACATGTTGCAATTGCAACAAGCGCAATATCATTGCTACAAAAATCAGCAACAAACGATGCTGTCGCAGGCGCGTTCACAAGAGCTGCTAACGCAACAACGACCTGACGAGTACTATCAGGCGTACAATATGCAACAACGTACGCCGCAACGTTTCGTACAGCCACGCGAGCAGTACTTAATGATGCCGGCGACGGCATCGCCCACCGCCGACATGAAAGAACTACGCAGCGCTCAGCAATTGGAACGCGATAGTCTGAGACAGAAGAGTTTTGAGGCGCGACGGGCCGCCTCACAACCGCAACTTTCCTATGAGAACGAAATCAAGACCGATATTCCGGATAATCGGCCGCAACCGCAGGTGAATCGACGTGGCTCGCAAAGTAATCTCGTCGAGGAGAAGGACAGTGACGATGGCGGTTTCTTGCACCACCGTACTAGTGACGAAGCGAGTAAAGTGATGAGTGACGAAAGTAAGGCGGATGAGTGTAATGATAAGAAGGAAGATAAGGTGAATTCGGCGCTGACCGGGGCGCCGCGTAAGCGTCTAGAAGGCGAAATTGGTAAAATTGAGGGCGTGTACAATATCGGACAACGTTCGAAACCGACCGTCGAAAATGATGATCTACGCAATTTGCGCAAAAATAATCCTAGCTCTGCAGCTAGTTCAGATTACGATAAAGCCGGACAGTCTTCATCGAATGCGGATTCTGGGCGGGGATCGGCTGCCTACAGCAGTGGACGACGCGCTGGAGGCATCGATACCAGCAATGAATCATCCGATAATCATAACGTACACAACGGAAATTATAGGGATAGAGATTTAAATACACCTGGTAGGTATTTCAATTTACATGGATTTATAATTGTAATGCAACAACCTGTAAATCAATTTAGGGGCTGATAATGAATGGGTCGACATCGTTGAGACCGAACTGCGTCACATACTGGAGCCGAAATTGCATGAGCTGTCGTTGCAGGGAAATGGCACGAACATTGCTAACAGTACGTTAAGTGAAAGCATCTCATCGATGACACCACCGCTTCCTCCACTTTCACCCGGTGAACAATCCTCGCCGAATATGACGCCGCAAAATTCACAGCGCTACAAACATGCGAGGTATTAAGATACTACTATGAAAGAAAAAACAACAGCAACAATTGCGTTAATTTAATTTTAGTTTACCGTATGGTAGTAAACCAGATTACGATAACTACAAGTCACGAAGTCATGCAGCGATGAATGGTCGATGGCACAATGGCAGCACACAAAAGCATAGATCGAATAAGAAGCTTGATCACAGTGCAATACTACGTAGCAAACAAAGTAAGTGTTAAATTCACCTCTCAATCGTAAAATATATTAATATTTTTCGCAAAGTTAGTGGCGGGCTAATTTAATGTATCTATTGTTCGCGGAAGATACATTAAAATTTTACTACATTTTCATCAAACTAAGATCGTTTCCTAGATAGGTCTAACTGTTGTGTTTATATTGCTGATGATGATAATTAATAAACGAAACAATGTCTAATGAAATTTTTAAGTATTTGGTTTAGATGCTGCTGATATGACCTCAACTACAACACGGTCAATGGATTTAGAATCGATGCTGGATGGGCAAAGTGATTCGGATGGTGATGTAAGCACAGCCGATGCACGAACAATTCGTAAACAGCTGGAAGGTTTAGAAAGCATGTATTCGGAGGTAATTTGTTGTTGATCAAATTTACACGCGGAAGTAAATACGCAAACAATTCATTTACAGGTACTAAAACTGCTGGGAGTAAAAAAATATTCCGGGCGCTATCAACCATCAGATCCGCGTTTCAGTAAGCGCCGTTACGGTAGTATGTCTTCATTACCGTCGAGCTCGGTGAGCAGCCGACCGATACGAGATAAGCGACGTGCGCACGAAGATCGGAAGAAAGTGCGCGATATTCGTGGCATTAACAAGCGCTTCCAGCGGTTGGAATCGCACGTTGTCACGCTTGCCAGATCGGTGGCGCATCTCTCATCCGAGATGCGAACGCAGCACTTGATGATCCAGGAGATGGAGAGTATTCGCGGTGAAATTGCCGCGCTACGAACGCAAACTAATATGTTGAATATTCGATCGCAATCCGCTTCGAGGGCGCAAAACATGTCAAAGGATCTGCCGAATATTGCGAATCCAACCAGAGTTAAAAAGCTGACGAAGTTTTTTGGCGATGAGCCGCCATTGTTAAGATTATTTTTAAGGAAATTGGGTTATGAGGTATGTAATTTTTTACTCATTATTGTTTAGATCTATTTGACCAATGTCCGTTGATTTGAGAAACGATCAAATATTATTTTTAAGCATCCTTTAAGCTATAACATTACGTTCTAAGAAATGCAAACTAAATTTTGAAAATTAAACCTCTTTAGACTCGTCAAATAATTTCAGCGACCTATTAGCAACTCGGAATTGATTTCGTTAAAATAATTTGAAAACATAGTAAACTACCAAGAATCCACCCTGTGCAAAATTTTTATATAGTTATATGTTCCAAAAAGACGTAATGATAAGAATAGCTATCCCCAAAAGCTTTGCAAGTTATGCAGCGTATATCGACTCCAGATCTCAACATTGAATTGCAATGGCAATACATTTTTGTCGTCTCCAACTCGAAATACAAATGTAAAGCTGACTACCTAGGTTTATCCCCAAGTTTCCCAACGCAAACAAATAATAGATGTATATCTTGATAACACTCCCAAGTCCAATGTCTCTTGAATTTTGTGATTAGCACGGTGCATTGTTAATTTAATTACTTTATTTTAGAAATATGCAAATGTATTTGAAAATGAAAGAATTGGAATGGTGGAGTTACCATACTTAAGTGAAGAACGTCTTCAAAAGATGGGAGTACCACTTGGACCGAGGCTGAGAATCATGGAGGAAGCTCAAATTTCTGTTTGTAAAGATAATACATTATGTATAGTTTAATTTATTTCTGTTAGTTCATTTCTTTTTTATATTTTGTTTTAATTAATTTTAGACTGATTTAATTTAATTTATATTTTTTATTAATGGCGGCTCAATTTTTGTTAAAATGTTAAATTTTACGTATTTAAAGGATAATGATATTTTTTATATATTTTTTTGTGTTGTATATATACTAAGAATCCATTTGCAATTATTTATATTTGGAGAATAATTGCACAATGAACCAAAGATAATGTACGTATTATTTTGTATGTAATTTTATAAGAATTTTTGGGATTTTTTTATACAATATATATATTATTAAACATTTATAAATAAGATTGTTAGTCTCAATTACAAAGCATAAAATTTCAACATTTACAAAAAAACATTTAATGTAATATTTTTCAAAAAATTTAATTTCATTACATATATTTTTCATATAACACGCATTTTAACACAATATTGTGTCGTATTCATTAAACAAAAAAAAATGAAACATTTATAATATAAAACATGTATAGGTACTATTAATTACATTTATAAATATTTTGCTTTCATAAAATAGAAATAGATTAAAAATTTTTTTACAAAAAAATCTGAAAAAAATTTGTTCACATACATATTACATATATTTTATCATCATATATAAACATCATTAATAGAAACGTAAAAGTTGATAAAGAACACATAAATGCAAATACATTGTTTCTTCATTTCATTTTTATATCTTAGAGAATAAACGAACAATAATATAAAAAATGAATCATATCTTGGTATTTACATATATATAAGGAATGAATTTTTTCTTTGTTTTGTAAATATTATTAGTAATTATACTTTAATAAGAAACATTATCCAAAAGTGGTCGGTTATTGCAAAAAAATTGGCACGATAGAATCAATAATGAAACAATCACTGTATGGGTTTATATGTTAACGTTACGTGGATGGTTTCTAGATTTTTCTTGGCAGTTGTCGGTTGCTTTGTTCCTGCAAATTCGTCGACCGATTGAGGCGAATCACTTTTACATGTCGAACACAAATCGGCTTGAAATGAACGTGATGTCGATATGTTTTTCAATTTAACACTGCCTGAACGTGAATTTGATGCTTTGCGTTCCGATCGTCCCTTAAAACTTGAAAACCAAAGAGAAAAGAATCGCATTGAAACATAATACTAATTTTAAACTGTCAATGTGTATATAAATAGACGTGTCTAACTAAATGCGAAAAGTGTCTTTAAATATTGACATCATTGCCCTACATAAGTTGGGGAGAATTAGGTTATCCCAAGTGACCCAGATAATCTAATAGGATGTAAACTCCCATCTAATCATAATCACAAACTTACCTATTTGATCTAGAATGAACGAGTTTGTTACGCCGGCTGGTTGATCGATGTAGGTAGCTTTGCTTGTTGCGTGAATTTGAACGACGAATACTTGGACGTTTTTGAATTGATTCCGCACTGGTTGATAGCCCCATTACACCAACTGAAAACAATTACATTATTAATCAATACTTTTCAATTTTAATTGATTTAATTTATTTATACCTATAGTTCCTGATGAGGAGCGTCTAATTAGCGTTGCATTCGTACACAAATCGTTGCCTTCAATCTCTTGTAATGAGCCACCACAACTTGAGCATTCTTGTGGTGGCGGCGATGGTGCAAGAAACCATTGCGATCTGGTACGCATTCGTTCAGTCTGCCGTTCATGCACCTAAAACAACATATAATCATATTAAACATCATTCATGCGTTAATTGATCGAATAAAATCAACGCTAGATTTATATAAAATTAAAATTCTGTGCTTCGATTAATTCATTATTATTAAACATTAATTAAAAAAATAGAAAATTTCACTTTTTTTTCTTAGAAAACATGCAAATTATATTATGCTCAAGCAAACAAAATAAACATGATGTTTTTAAGTTATTACCTGGGGTAGATAACTTAAACTTCGTGTGCTTTCAGCATAACGATTAACAACGCGTAATTCCTCTAAGGTCATATGCTGACCCGAATAACAATGACTAACTTTTGATGTAAAACTAGCGCTGGATGATCTCGATGTGTTATTTTGTCCCTATTGGAAAACAAAAACAGAAATGAAAAGATATCAAAAATAAAAACAAAAACAAAAATGAAAAAAATCATTATTATGGAAATTATTATAGAAATTGGTCGAATGCAAGTTGAAGAAGCATTTGAAATACATGTGGTGGTGGGCTCGCTTTACGCCGATTCACAATGACGCAATCGTACGATATTTTCTATATGCTAGGCTGCTTTATATACCAACTTCCGCCACATTGTTTAATATTGTTGCTGCTGAAGAAAGCAAGAATATAAACAAGTAAGGCGGTATATTAACTGCGAAACTTTGAAATTTAATTTGTTTTTCGCAACATATTGTAATAATAACATTTCACTTTGCTTTACTACATAAATATTTACTTGTTTTTCACCGCTGTAGAAGCTATGCCCCATTTACAGTGGAACCTCAAAATAGGAGACACTCAATATACGACTTTTTTAAGATTTGGGCTGCTATTCGGACTAATATTCTATTTGAGAACCGAGCTAAATTCCAAGATACAAGCTGTTATTCGAGAAGTTTTCGCGTTGAGCGATAAAATCGTACCATTATTAAATAATGAATGTATCTCGTTTGAAATAAATACATGCTAATTTGAGTTACTAGGCCGTTGATGGAATGAATCTCAAGCTATCTCAAGGTACCACTGTACTTCAATTTGCTTTCAGGCGTAAATCGAGGTCCATCGGTATATTGTACTCTCAAATTAACTTTGTTTCAGCTTGCAGTCACAATTATGAGAGTAATTAATGAAAAAACATACTTGAAAGAAACCATTTTGTTCCAATGATATTGAAAGTCTTGTACATGATTCTAAAAGCGTATGCTCTGTAATCATACCCAAACTATTAGAACTCTTGGTGGTTGGTGATGTTGTTGTTGTGGGTGGTGGTGGTGTGGATGATGAGCATTCACATTTCGCTAATTTAATCATTACAAAAACAAAAAACAGAAATAATTAATGGAAATATAGAAGTAGAAGTTGTTAGAACAGTAGTAAGTAGTATCAAGAAAAGAATTGAAAAAAGAAAGAAAGAAAAAACAAAAAAAGTAAGAATTGATGATGATGATTTTGGATTCAATTGTAATAATACTGTTAAAAAATTACCTAATAGGTATTGTTCTAGTGCGCGAAATTGATAGTGATTACCAAATTTCGTCGCTGTTGTTGAGATTGGATACTGAAATGAACAGATCCATTCACCTTGGATCCGCAATACACGGCCGGTAACGCGCGCATAAAACTCATAATTCTCACGACCGAACAAATCCGATGAAGAGAACTCATCAATTAAGTGCTTCATAACGCGCGTCGCCACCTTAAACACACACAAAATGATTATTAGCAATTACCACACACGCAATAAATCATGGACGGCTGCTAACAAATTCCATTAAAATTAATTATTACTAAAATCCACTTACATCTACTTCAGCCTGCATGAATTTGTGTGTTGTTCAAAAGGGAAAAGAAAATAATGAAGCGGTAAATTTACAGCATACTAAATTATCATGTATGATTGATTTACCTTATAGCGAATAACGTCTTCCATCTTAGCCGTTTTGCCATCGCTCACGCACGTGTGAAAGAAGCTGGGAGCGACGCTCACTCCCAACGCCTCGCTGGTCATTCCCGTCGCCGCACGCTCGCTATTCGCCGAAATGACGCGAAACGTACCAAATAATAATACTAATAATCGTTGAGTATATACTGGAAGTGATGTTATTATTCTAAAACAAATATAAAATATAGGATTGGCCACAACATTACTAACTATGTTTTTCTAAATTCAATGCATACTTTTCGACATTTTCATATTATGTAAGTAGACGTTGTTACTGTGAAAACAAATTGCACTTTAATTTGTAACTTTCAAAGATAGGTGGATGTCTGCATATATTATTTCTTTTACTTAGAGTCATCGATTTATTGTAATACAAAAGTCTTTAAAATCAATTATTTGTTAGAAAGCAAATTAAGTGAACATTTACAATATTTTCAATACATAAATTTTTAAAAAATACTAAGTCATCTAATCAGTGGCGTAAGTCAATTTTCCGTCTAGACCTAAATTTTTTAGTTACTCCACTGCATCTAAGCATATTCTTTTAATTTTAAATGCAACTATGAATGTTATATGCATATGAGTATCGGGGGTAAATGCAAATTATAATGTCTCTTCGCCATAAGGACAACTAAACAACTTTCGGATGATCAAACTACGCTCATTAAAATTATAATATTAGTATTAACTTATGGTATATAGGTTTCTTAAGTATTTAGTCAATATATTTCGACTTGTGTAGCTTTTCTAAAAGTTCATTTATTAATACTAAATATTATAATGGTGCACAACCAGTCAATTAAAATTCTAGTTTTTAATGAAGAGCTCCGTTTTTGTTATATGCATTCAATAACTCTTATAACATCCTTTTAAACTATTGATAAAGATAATTTAAAAATATAAATATGTATGAATTGAGTTACATATATTACATAAATGCAAAACCAATAGTAGAACAAAGCAGTCTTAGTAATTGTTAAAAATGCTATTAAGTAATAAGTATAAAGAAACTTGATACGCTTATTCATTGGTGTTTCATGATCATTTTATGCGTAATTGCTGGTTTGTAATATAAACTCTCTTAAAATGGAAACAAGAGAGTAAGCTCGCATTTTACGGACCTGTAATTCGCCATAATAGCGAAAGTTATTTAAATCTGCACCATTAAAAAAAACGACAGAACGGATTTAATTTATGCTTTTGTGCAACACAATGTAATTAATTGATTAGTAACATAGTTTTTTTTTGAAACGACTTCCTTTCGGTAATTCAAATATAATTACAATTAGCTATAAATTGATTGTAATCTAGATTAGATAACAATCGGGTCTATTTTAATGCAATAATTGAATCCAATTTCTAAATTACCTGTGTATATTATTACGTTGTTCCTGTACATCTTTCAATTCGATAATTTCAAAAAAGTTGTGCTCGATATCACGTCCGAATACGCCGCCTGGAATCTTTCGCAAAAACTTCTTTAGCACGCTGGCAATCGTGTAGACACTAAAATTGTCCATATTTATCAGTCGGCCCGTTGTGAGAAAATGTATGAGTTTCTTCATCGAGCCCTGATTGCCGGGCGCACGAAACACATCCTTTCTGTACGGTGCTTCTTTGTTCAATTTCAATATCAGCACCTAAACAATGGGAGGGAAACGGTTAGAATAATTATTTTGTCGGTTGACTAAACGTGTAACTTACGAGTAATGGTCCTGGTATATCATTTTTGCAAACTTGTTCAAGCGGAACACCAAATTTCACCTTTTCCAATCGTCGTGGATAAGGACCTGTTGGTTGTCCACACGAAGTAACAACATTACCAAATGTGGCAGCTCGCCGATGCATTTTTGCTGCCCAACTGCTCATTTCTCAATACAACATTTTATAAATTAATTCATTTCTCATTTAACAACACACAATAACAACATATGTTGTTTTTTTTTATTCTACGACACGCCTCCCATATTCGCCTCAATTTATTGATTAAAATCTATAAAAAGTCAGTTGAATTCATATTTAAATACCTTTACTTATATTTGATACGTATTATCATATAACTTATAAACAGCGTTTCATTTATCTGATAACAGTTTGATTAATTTATATTAAGCAATTTATTTATTAATGTTTTGTTTGATGTTCTGAAGTTAGGTTAACACTACGTTTCGCTTAATGCAATTTTCGCATTGTTTTCAATACAAACAAACTGATTACTTACTTATAAACGCATGGTGGGTGTGAAAAATACACTAATTTAATATCAACGTTACGAGTCTTATAAAATTTTCATAATGTTTACTTAAAAAACCTAACTCGGAGCTTCGTTGTTGCAGATTGATAGCTCATTACTCCCATTACTCCAAAACGCACCTCCAGTAGTTCGAACGTAACATCACCACCCAATCGAACGTCGTTGCACGTAACTCTTTTATTAATTCCATTCAACATTTGTATTAAAAAATCATTATTTAACATTTATTTAAAGTATAAATTAACTAACAAATATGTAGTTTAATCAAATATGAACTTAATTATGTCTTTAATTTAGTTCTTAAAATTTTTATAATGTATAGACAACCAACAGTGCACATCCTTTAATGCTAGAATAATTTACAAAAAGGTTGTAAAAAATACTTTCGTTTATTAAAATGAAGCGTAAGTGAGCACGCAACTAGTATTTATAGGCAAAAATTAGATAATGAACAATTGTTTTTAGATGATCGATCACGCTCTACGATTACCTTTGTTCAAATTCAGTAAAACAATGATATTAAACCAACCACAGGAATAAACAATGTTTGATTTAAGTTTAAATTTCACTTACGCATCAGTTGATGATATAAAATTGTAATTGACCACGCAACAATATAAATAACGTGTAATCCATTTACTAAATATTCACGTCAATCATTATTTACATTTGGATTTCAGCTCAGATTTCATCGTATCGATTGCAATTAAATTATTTAGATCGTTTTAACAAATACTAACTCGGTTAGTAATTGTATGATTAAAAACGCATAAATTTTATCATTGTAATAATTAATTAAAAACTTTGCAACTTTACCACCTACAAAATGACGGTTTATTTATGGTGAATCACAATCAAAATTGAGACATTTATTCAGCGAGTTAAAAACAATTAAAGATCTGGCCAGACGTAATAATTACTATTTAACTATCGTCAAATGCAATGTAAGTGTAACTACATATGACGAGATTTATTAATAAATAAATTAATTAATATATTAAATAACCGGGAAGAGATTAAAACTTGTTAAAATATTTGATTAGGAATTGATTTTTTCTTAAATACGAGAGTCAACTAAAATGTTCTCGGCTTTGTTTATTTACGCTAATGTATCTACACTAATCCGATAAATTTATATAAAATTTAATTAAAATTTGTTAAATAAAAGTTTAAAAATTTTGTTCATCGCAATGGTTACAGGTTTATTAGCTCCATCACTTTTTTCGGTTGCATTCTTTTAAATTTTGAAACATATACCTATACTCGCACTTCAAATTTCTTATTTTCCATGAAAAGCCAGAAATGGACGAAAACCTTGTCTTTTGATTATAGTCTGTCCAGATGACACTGGCTGGTGCTTGCGACCACAAAGAGGACTATAGTTAGGTTTGACGAGTCGCTCCGTTGTGCGACTACAAAGAATACTAATGAAAACAGGCAATATAATGCAAATTTAAAATCTTCTCACTTTTTTAACACTTGGTATTAAAGAGAGAAAAATATACAACATACTATAGCATACCAGCCCTCTTTTATAGTCGCACAACGGGACAGACCGTCAAAGTTAACTTTATGTACTATACATCTATATCTTTACTCTTTTACATTTTTTACATTTGGTGTTAAGAGAGAAAAAGCCGACGCATTATATCGGGGAAATCTCCTCTTATGGGTGCATAGCAGAGCCACTTGTCAGAATGATCCGGAAAGACTATAGTGAAAAGTATGGGAGTAATATTCAAAATTAATTATCAGATTCTTTGACTGATGGGCAATAAGAAAGGATAAAAGTTAATAATTGTTAATAATGTTTTCTGGTAGCGAATTCTTCATGTAAAACATTCAATACCATTTATAAAATTCGATACTTATTTATCTAATTAGTGTAAATATCAATTTAAATAAATAATTAAAGTCGAGGACATTTCATTCCGTTCAATTAGATTAAACCGATTGCATTTTTAGGAATTGTATTACAACACCATAGATTTTATTTACTTAAACTAATTAAAAAATTTCACATGACTATACGTGATTATGGTGTAAGAAGTAGCTGCGACATTGCAATACAATAACACAAGGTTAAATTTCGAATGTTTGTTTTCTATAATAATTAATTATCATACAATCGATTTCGTTTTACAGATTGTTGTTAAACAAGAGCGTTCACAAGAATCTTTCATATTATACTATTTACATTTAAAAATACATCAGTCAAACCTGCACAAATTTCATCACGATGCTATCTTGAAGATGAATAGCGTTACACGTAAGACAAACTTACAATTGCAATCAATCTCTTTAGTATACTCGAATGTTAATTTAACTAAATTGTTTTTACAAAATGACTGTATGTATACATATTTTTAAACAATTGGACAATCTTTAAATGACAGTCACATGATTAATATCATTTGTTTGTATATCTTGCAATGTAGCCTCCTAATAATGATTAATGGGAAACTTACATATATCATTGTTTTACAAATGTTTTCATGATAGCGAACAACATGAGTGTTAGTTAATCAAGTTATTCATTAATTTTATGCTGAAGGTATACAATGCACGAATGCGAAATGAAAAGAAAAGCAAAACTAATTTAAAAACTAATAACATAACTATATATATTTAAATATATATAACAATATTGTGTAAGCTTTATGATAAATTAATTACTAAATGTAGAAAAAAATGAAATTAGTGACATTCAAAATAGTGTTACAAATCTAAACGATTTTAAAAAAATAGAATTCCATCAAGCTCAGTTTGGTATTAATACAATTATATACATTAAGCGCTAACTGCAATACTTATTCCCTTCGTAAGTTATCCAATCGTGCTTGTAAGTCGGCGTCGGCGTCCGATAGACCGCCGCCCGATGCAACCGCCTGCGGCTGCTGACTTTTCTGTCCAGCGCCTGGAAGTGCTACGCCTGCCTCCGGTAGGCCGCTTAATTGATCTCCTAATTGCAGGCCGAGTTCATCCAAAACTTGCGTTACCACAGCATCACTAAAAAACAATGTAATTCATATTAAATCCTTAACAATATTTACTAAACACACCTTTCTTCTTCATCCCCTTCATCAGCCATTGCATCATCAATTGCATCATTCATAATCTCTTCCTTCATATCCATGATTTCTGACTGTTTTTCGAATTCCTGCAAGATTCTCTGTATTTGTGGAAGGTTTAATTGACGGTTCATGCTTTGCATAGCTTTCGTAACACCTCGCATCGCTTGTGCCATAGCATTTTGTGAACGTAGTGTCTGGATTTTCAATGAAACCGCTTGGATGTTCGCCTTCATCAGCATAAACTTTTTGACGTGCTTACGTGTGCGTACTAAATCCCTAGCCATAATTTTTACAGCTTCCTAAAATCGATTACATTGTAATGATATTCTACACGCAAGAATTTAAGTAAAACAATCAACCATTTGTCCTTCCTTGGCCAATTTCTTTATGTTAGCGATGATTTTCTTTTCTTCCTGCTCCATTTTCATCTTCTCCCGATCCAAGTCTCGCATCGCTTTATTTAAGGCACGCTGATTTTTGCGTAACAGTTCCTCTGGAGTCATCCGCTTTCCGAATAACCACTCCATAATTATTTATTTTTATAAAAAAACGCAATAAATATAAATTCTGTAAAAAGTTAGGTTGACGTTTCTGACATATAAACTTGAATCATCCAAAAACAAAACCACAAAACGTGTGTGTTTTCTTGCATCATTAACGCCCTAGTTTTTAAATATATTGATAAAATCGATATTTTATTACTTAAAGATAGGAAAAATTACATATAAATACATTGCTAATCATATTTTAAACAGTAATTCAATTATGCTTGATAAATAATTCAAAACATATTCTATTTCTGCAACGTATGTGTATTATTAATATGAGATCATGAATAACTCATTCATTAGTAATTATTTCTAATTAAATATAATACTTATGTATTGAATTGTTTAGTTATTAACATAGCTTTATTATCAAACATTTTAAAAATGTAAACACGTAAGGAAAACTGTATTTTTATATAAAAATTATTAAAAAACTTTTTTTTAGTTTTTATGTTGCAGGCATTGGCTCAAAGTGTCAGTGTCAGCTGACTTCATCACAAGATCTCCTCATAGTAGAGATTATTTGTTAGTCGCACGGTTTGAGAGTGAAGTTCCACTAAAACAGGTGAGTTAAACTACAAATCATAACATTTTATACATTTACTACATGAACTAAAATCGTCAAGCGCTTATAATTTTGAATTTCATCGTAATTAAACAATTTTATTGATTTTTCGTGAGTCCTGAAGCAACCCTCGACCTATATAAGGGCGCTGTTAAATCATCATCAACACACTTCACAATAACAATAAAAGCCACCCTAAAAATTAGATTTACGTAACAATCGTTGCCGAATTACTTTATTATGAAATAATAGCTTATTTTATATTAGTTATGAAGGCGTAGCCATTAAAATTTGATCATGTGATCATGATTTCTAGCGAGCGGCACGTGATTTTCGAGTAGTTTGTTAGGCAATTAAACGAAATCATGTGCTTTGGTGCATTGAAATTGTGAACACAATTACAATTCACGTGATTTTTTGAAATTTTTCTCATTACATTGATTGCATTTTAGAAGCGAACATGTCTGTGTTGGCTAAGATTAGGGATGAGGATAAAGAGGCGAGCTATGGCTACGTACACGCCGTGTCAGGGCCTGGTAAGTTAATAATTTACCCCAAAAACATTAACGTTGTTTTGTATTGATGAATCTAATTTCAATATTTTAGTCGTTACTGCCGAGAAGATGAGCGGTTCAGCTATGTACGAATTGGTACGCGTTGGTTATTATGAGCTTGTCGGTGAGATCATTCGTCTTGAAGGCGATATGGCCACGATTCAGGTATATGAAGAAACATCGGGAGTGACTGTCGGCGATCCGGTGTTGCGTACAGGCAAACCGTTGTCGGTGGAGCTTGGTCCTGGCATTTTAGGTTCAATCTTTGATGGTATTCAACGTCCACTAAAAGACATCAATGATTTAACGGAAAGTATTTACATTCCAAAGGGCGTTAACGTGCCATCGCTGTCGCGTACTGCTAAATGGGAATTCCAACCACACAATATTAAAGTAAATACGATGATATTGTTGAATGGACGATGATTTAATTAGCTAATTTTAATGTCTAGATGGGCACACATCTCACCGGCGGCGATATCTACGCTATTGTGCACGAAAATACATTAGTTAAACATAAAATGATCCTTCCACCACGTGCAAAGGGCACAGTTACTTACATCGCCGAGCCCGGCAACTATACCGTCGATGAAGTGGTGCTGGAAACCGAGTTTGATGGTGAACGCAATAAATATACCATGTTGCAAGTATGGCCTGTCCGACAACCTCGTCCAGTCAGTGAGAAACTCCCGGCTAATCATCCATTGTTAACCGGACAACGTGTATTGGATTCACTTTTCCCGTAATTATTTATTGATCCCTTCAATTAATAAAATAAATAATTTTTTTATTACTTTAGTTGCGTCCAAGGTGGAACAACAGCCATTCCTGGTGCTTTCGGTTGTGGCAAAACTGTCATCTCGCAATCGCTCTCCAAATATTCCAACTCCGATGTTATCATCTACGTCGGTTGCGGTGAGCGTGGTAATGAAATGTCTGAGGTACTTCGTGACTTCCCCGAATTGAGCGTTGAAATCGATGGTGTCACCGAATCCATTATGAAGCGTACCGCTCTGGTCGCTAACACCTCCAACATGCCTGTCGCGGCTCGTGAGGCTTCCATCTACACCGGTATTACACTATCTGAGTACTTCCGTGATATGGGTTACAACGTTTCTATGATGGCTGATTCTACATCGCGTTGGGCTGAGGCGTTGCGTGAAATTTCGGGTCGTTTGGCTGAAATGCCTGCCGATTCCGGTTATCCAGCCTACTTGGGCGCACGTCTCGCTTCCTTCTACGAGCGTGCCGGCCGTGTGAAATGCTTGGGTAATCCAGATCGTGAGGGTTCTGTTTCGATTGTCGGTGCTGTATCGCCACCCGGTGGTGACTTCTCCGATCCAGTCACATCCGCTACTCTTGGTATTGTACAGGTGTTCTGGGGTTTGGATAAAAAATTGGCACAACGTAAGCATTTCCCATCTATCAATTGGTTGATTTCTTATTCGAAATACACGCGTGCGCTGGATGACTTCTACGATAAAAACTTCCCGGAATTCGTACCTCTACGTACTAAAGTACGTGAAATTCTTCAAGAAGAAGAAGATCTATCCGAAATCGTACAATTGGTCGGTAAAGCTTCGTTGGCTGAGACAGATAAGATTACATTGGAAGTCGCCAAGCTGCTTAAGGAAGATTTCTTGCAACAGAATTCTTACTCATCATACGATCGTTTCTGTCCCTTCTATAAGACCGTCGGCATGTTGAAGAACATGATTGGCTTGTACGATATGTCCCGACATGCTGTTGAATCAACAGCACAATCTGAGAATAAGATCACATGGAATGTGATTCGTGATTCAATGGGCAATATCTTATACCAGTTGAGTAGTATGAAATTCAAAGATCCAGTTAAAGATGGCGAGGCGAAGATCAAGGCCGATTTCGATCAGTTGTACGAAGATATTCAGCAAGCGTTTAGAAATTTGGAAGATTAAAATGTGGTTCGTTATCAAGTTGTTTTATTGTTTTTCATTTAACCGTTTTTGGTATGTATAAAATCAATATGTATATTTGTTGTTGGCCTATAATTAGAGGAATTTTATTTTGCGCTATATAAGTATATAAATTTTTAAAAAACAATGTACAATAATCAAGTTAGAATGATAAGTACCATCGATAAAGTTTTGGTGGGGGTTCAAATATCGTACTATATACTGTAATTGATTTTTGGAATTTTAATTATTTTCTCATTCCATTACTATATTATATAATTATAAGATTAATTTTTGTTCGCAGTTTTTATGTGTAAAAAGCAGTATTAGGCCGTCTTTTTTTTCTCGTCTTCATTATTAATATCTTTTAACTCTATATTTTACACGCCGGTAATGAATTGAAACTATAATTTACACACCACATTTTAATTCATCCAATAATTTTTATTAGTAATATTTTATTGATAATTTTTAATGTACAGTTTTTAAATGTTAATTAGTGAAAACATTATGTAGAATGAAAATATATTATTAGATGTTAAACTCTATCATCATTATTGTAGATCCATGAAAATATTGTTTAGATTATTTAAAAAAACAATATTGTACAATAAAATGCATTGTTGTTCGAAATGTTATTATTCTTGATTGTTGAACAATTGTTACGCAACAACCGCCAGAGACAAAACAAAACAAAAAAACAAAATTATAATACTGTCGATATTTATTATTAAAAGTATGATAATACAATAATTATTATATGAATATAAAATATGTATTGCGCCTAATATCATGATTAAAATTAATAATAATAAGTGATGCATTAATGATACAAAAAAATAAGATGAATATCAACAATTAATTGAGATTGGTGTGTGTGTGAGTGTTTTGTGTGTACAATGTATAAAAAAAAGAAACCGTCTCCTCCCAGCCAAAAAAGTGCCATCATCCATAATATATTATACAAAAATAAAAAAATACATCACACGAAAGCCTTACTTTAAAATAAAAACCCATTTTTAACGCTTTGATTGATTCATCAAAGTGAGAAACTATCATCATCATCGTCTTTGGATAAAAATAATACGTAATATTTGGTCAATTAATTAAAGTATATAAAAAAATCTAAATTAAATTAAATAAAATTAAAATTCTATCACAATATGTATTGTTTTTTGTAGACCGTTTTTGATGATTAATTAAAATTTGTTTTTTTCAGCGATTTGCCATCAATTTAATTCTTAATACAAAATAGGAAAACGATCGTATAACAATAAAGAAACCGCTTAATGCTATCACATCAATTAAATATGTATGTAAATCACCAGTCATTGACATGTGGTCGAGAAATGTTGCCGGATACTTGTAGTGGCAGTACATGTCATTGCAAACTAATTTCTCACGATTCAATCCGTAGATTGATATCATTGCACCTTCGAACGAGTAGCGCACGTAGCTCACGTATGATAACCAACTGAGATACTTTGGTAGATCGTTTAGATTCGCAAAGAAGCCGG